>NTHP01000574.1:34194-44389 GCA_003416845.1 Oplegnathus fasciatus | reverse complement strand
GTAGAGGGAGGTGTGTGTATGTTGGGGGGATGATAAATGAGTCTACACCATGCTGTCATTTGTACTTTGGCATCTAGTCCAAAGCACAATTTAGTGTAAAATATTACGCTGGCCCCTTCAGATGACAAAGTTTAATGCTGATGTATGAATGGACAGAGACTATCCCCAGCTGCTATTGAACACAGGGAGGTAGCTATTCTTCTCAAAGGGCAATTAATTAGCGTACACACAACCACCGCAGAGGATGGACACTGAAAAGGGCAGCCATACTCTGGTCTTGTATATGTAACAACAAAATGCAGACAAGTCAATGTCAGTGATGTTAGGAACACCTGAGAGGGGGTGGGAACCTAGAGGGTTTTGGGGCTCTGTCTATGTGAACACACTTACAAATAAAATATAGCATCATGTATTTCTGACATTGACATACAGTAATTAGAGGTTGTGAATTTAAATGGTCTTTTTTCCCAGAAATTCACGAGTTGTGTTGAAATCTGTAGAACAGTTTTAAGAGGACATGTTTATTTTTTTGATATTTCTTTCTTTTCAACTCACTTCCAAGAGAAATTATTCATGATGTTGTCAACTGTAAAGAGGTGCTTCACAGTATATAAGATTTTTAGTTTATTAAGAGTCTACAATCCCTTGCAGAAAAAGCACTAGTTCAATTTTGCTAAATGCTATTTCACATTTTTAATAAATTTAATAGTAGTATATAGTGATCGGAATAGAGTATAAAAATTTTTAAAAACTTTATTTGCAGTAACTGGTACAATAATTTGTAGATGATTTGATATTTCTTTTGTGAGAGTTGCATTGTTTTTTTCATAGCTGCTCTAATTCATATTTTTATATTTACAATGGACCAAATGGCTAGATTTAATGTGAAAGGGGTCCCTCATAGTGTTAAACCCGCAGAGAATTATCACTGCAGTTTCCCTCATCTATAAAGAGCTTTTTTGTCTCTTTTAGCATCATTGTTTTGGTTTTAAGGCCGGCATCTTTACTGTTTTGGTTCACTCTCACAGCTCTCATCGTGTTGTTTCCTGCAGCAGCAGGCATCTGTTCAGTGGCTCAAAAAACCCACTGTACACCGCCTGCTCAGCACCAAACCGCAGAGAAAAAACATTAGAGACTATAGCTGGTGAAGATAGTGAAGCACTTAGCGGCTAAAGAGCCAGATATTTCTCTCAGAATTTGGTGGAAAGCAAAGCAGAGCTACGAGGAGACTGAATATGAGATTTGCATTCATCAGGTGGCCAGAAACACGACTCCAAATAGTGTTGTTACGTGTCTGCAAAGCCACTATTTGCGAACATGTTCGCCCTCTCAACTTTGCTGGGTCATAATATGCCAATGTTGTGTATTTACAGCTTGTTCTTCTGCCCCCAAAGTGGACAAAAACGTATAATGCAAGATTAAAAAGTGGCCTTGGGCAAGCTACTGAATCCCAAATTGCTCCCGAAGGCATAGCCATTGGTGTATGTATGGGTGTGAGTGAGTTAGATTACATCCTGATGAGCAGGATGGCACCTTACATGGAAGCCTCTGCCATCAGTGAATGTGTGAGTGAATGGGGTGAATGGCATGTATTGTAAAGTGCTTTGAGTGATCGGAAGACTAGAAAAGCGCTATATAAGTGCAAGTCCATTTACCATTTACCATTAAATAATTAAATTAATTAAAATTATGACATTTTTTTCTCAAATTGTCTTTGTTCAAAGACCTGGAAAAACTGGTGGGAAGTTACTCTGGGACAACATGGGCAGGTCATTGTCAGTGTTTGAAAGTAGAACTCAGGAAGATCTTTACAAAACAAGCTTAGTTTAACCTCTAAAACAGAATGAGTCCTGGTGTACCCAGGCATCAAGATGTTCTGTTACGATGACACAAATTATCCACCTTATATAACCACAACACCTAAACAGCTTCTAAAATAACTGTAATGCTGTTACTAACTCAAAGTACAGGTGCTAAGCACTAATTCCTATCAGCCACTTGCACCTGAATCATCCTTTTATAATTGCAGAGATAGTGTGACAGCTGCCTTTAACTGCAAGAGGCAGCCAAATTTCTGTCTGGATTATGGCATTCGCTGCAGCTGTGCAGTTTCAGCTGTCACGCACAGTTCTGTAAAGGACAAGAAGGTAACTGCTCTAGTTGGAAATGTTCATTATCGTCATAGTTTCAGTTAAGCAGTCTTAAGGTATGTTCAGTCTGTGAAAAACAGGGATTTTGCATGTTTTAGCCCATATCTATCTATCTATCTATCTATCTATCTATCTATCTATCTATCTATCTATCACATAGGAGCTTTTAAGGGTTAAGTCTTGCTCACAGGCACTTTAGTAGCTTTTGTGAGACTGTGGACCTCCACAACCTGTTTTTGCCGGTTTGGGTATACGATCTGGTAAACCACCAAAGACATTTTTTGTGTTCTCTTGACCTTCTCGGCTCTTTTTACGGTGAATGAGCTGAAATACTGCAATCAGAGAATTTTGAAACAGGATATGTCTTTGGACCTATTGTGTACATACATGCATACATCCCCCTGCATGCATTTGTCTGTGTGAAACAGGTATGCAAGGAAATGAGGTTGACAGTGACAACAAAAGAATGGTGGAGCTGTACACCTTATCTCCAACTATTGTTCAAATGTGAGAATTATTATTTGCTGACATATCTTGCTCTAGAATTGCAGTTTATTGAAAGGGGAATTGTTTTTCTTTGGGTGTGGTCCGCGACGCCTAATTCCAGTGAGTGTGACTGTTTACCTGTGTCAGTGTCTCAACATCTTCCAGCACAGTATATAAGTGGAGAGACGGGAGAGAGGCTCATTAAGCCACACAGAGGTTCACGCAACCGTTCTGCTCAACTGAGAGGTCGCGAGGGTGAGTATCTTTTTTGTTTTTGCAGAGAAAGGTAACATAATGTCTCTTCTGAACTAAAAGTTTTAAGAATTTCATGTAGTCTCTGACTCACTTTCTTAAACGGGGTCCAACATGTTCTAACAATTTATGTTATAATAAAGTGCCATTTTTGTGAATCAGAATTTTTTCTTCCCTACAGTTTTAAAGGTCCCTCATTATCTGCAATCATGATCAAATTGGTAATATATGACTTTTTGTATTATTTTTCCAGTTTTTCAACATAAATATGTTTGACATTTTCTATATAGATTTACAAGTTCAGTATACGCAGTATGTCATATTCTGTGATTTTAACCTTTTTAATTTTCTATTTTCTCTAATAGTTAAGTGTTGCCATTGTTGCAGGATTGTTTTTTGGTAGGTTCATCTAAATAACTGCAATGGTCATGATCATAATTACAATTTTGACTACTCAATAATCAGAAAAATACGCACTCACAGTATACAACATTTTTTTGATTACCTTTACCAGAAAGCAACCAGCAGGGCGTCCAAGTGTCGAAATCACTGAGCCAATTGCAACTAGCTGATAAAAAAGGTAAGAGCCTTCACTGTTGTCTGATAAAATTCTCACCCAATGAGCAGTATCTCCATGAGTGTGGCAAAAAAACTTGGGTTGCTCTGCTGCAAACTCCAGGGTTTGCAGTAAAGCTAGGTTAGAGATTCCTTTCAAAGGCAAACCTGACATTTAAAGTACAAACTAAACCATTCAGTGTAGCACTTTGTATTAAAGATCTGACACTCATCGTTTGTTTTTCATTTCATTTCAACTCCATTCAGGATGGCCCTGCTACTATCCCACCCACATTCGTAAGGAGATTGCACCTTTTGTTTTTACATTTACATTGCATTTGTCTTTGTGTCTTTTTTTGACATTTGACACTCATCTAGACCAAATCACAACATGTGAAATTACAGAAAGATGCTAAATGTCTTGTTGCTAACTTATCTCAACCATGGTCCAGAATGCTGGACAGACTGGTTTGACAGAGATGACCCCTCTGGAACTGGAGACTGGGAAGTCCTCTACAATCTTCGCAAAGAGAACCCAGGAAAGATCTGCCCTAAACCAATAGATATTGAGGCCACGACTCTCTCTGGGCTCAGTGTTGCTGCAGCAGGGGATGTGATTTATAAGTAAGTACTGTACTATAATGAATCATCTGAATGCGTTTTACGAAATGATTCATATTGTATTCTACTGAGTGTTTTGCATTAATGTCATTACTATATGTGTTTGTGTACCTGGTGAGACCAAACATTCTTCCACTGTTTCCACTTTTCACATTCTATTCCATTACATAGAATACTCATCAAAACACTTAATTTATCTGAGCAGTTGTTAAAAGGTGGTGGTACAATATACACATCTATGAAAACATGTTAATGAGACATAATTCTCTTCCATTTAGAGAGTGTCCAGTCATTTGGCAGTCACAATATTGTGTGTATAATATTGAATATGTTTTAAAATGATTACATTTTTTTTAAAGTATTCATTGTATTTTATACCACACTCTAATAAAGCAAAACATGCAAATGCTTGGCTGCATTTAGGCACAGAGGTGGTTTGAGCTAAATGCTAACATTGGCATGCTAACAGTGACAATGGTAACAAGCTGATATTAAGCAGGTATAATGTTTATAATATGTTCACTGTCTTAGTTTAGTGTGTTAGCATGCTAGCATTTGCTCATTAGCACGAAACACAAAGTACAGCTGAAACTGATGGGAATGTTGAAAACCACAAATGTCAACCTGCTGGTGGCGCTTGACAAAAAATCTGAGGATCACCAAAGTCAAGAGGATTCATCCTCTGGGGACCAGGAATGTCTTTACAAAGAGAGATATTTCAGTCTGGAACCAAGTGGTGGACCAACTGACATACAGAAAGATCGGCAGGCTGACATTGCCGTCCCTAGAGCCATGCCACTAGCAGGGCTGAAAAATGAAAATACTTGAGTGGATGCATACGTTAGATTATTTTCAGTAAGTGTCACTCTGTGTTTCTTTTTTCAGGAATGACCCGACTGTGGGATTCATCTGCAAAAACCAGGACCAATCCACGAAGAAGTGTAATGATTATCGTGTTCGTTTCAGCTGCCATCCCCCTTTCTGCGGTGGAGGAGGTACTGTATGAGCACATTGTACATGTGCAGTGTTAAGCTGCTCATGCAAAGTGAATTTCCCCATCTCTTTCATCGTTCGTGTGCATAAGCATTCATTTAGAATGGTGCTTTGGCTCCGCAGTTTCCCACCAGTCACCCTGTCTTTCTTTTATTGCTCCTTGCAGTGTGCTGGACCAAGTGGTATGACAGGGACGATCCCACTGGAACAGGGGACTGGGAGCTTTTGAGCAACCTGAGGACAGAGAACCCAGGACAAATTTGTGACTACCCACTGTACATTGAGGCTGTTACCACTGACACAATGACCCCAGCCATCGACACAGGGGAGACCTTCTATATGTAAGTTGCCTTACAGGGAAAGCATTTAAAAGTTTACTTGTAGTCATTGTAACACCAATCAATCAATACTTCTCAACATTAACACCTCTTTTCCAAAGTTTCCAAATCATCAAGATGTACTGCCTGGAGCTACTGCTTAAACAGTGAATGGAAACTCGGTAGATGCACATTTACATTAGAGCAGATGAAATTTTAATGAGCCCCATGAGGAAACTGGGTAATGGGCACATAATGTCTGAAAGTTTTAAACCTAGCTCAGCCTTACTTTATTCTTGTGCTAACAGTCTTTGACTGAGAAAACATAGTCATAGAAGAGTGAGAAACATGAATATCCCCATTTATTGGTATTATTTTTTTATATTTTCATCAGATATCTGAGACATTTGACATTTGAAAATGAGTTACACCTGATATTTTGATTGAACTACATCGAAAACAAAATGAGAATGTACAAGGAGATAACTGGATTTTATTTTTATTTGACCTAGCAACAGTACATCATGTTTTTATCATAGTTAAACAGTAATTTATGGCTTTAGCAGTGTACCTCATTAAAAAGATCTTCTTGTTTGCTTGTTTGCTTGTTGTTTGCTTCTTCCTTAAAATATGATACCGATTCACTAACTGCTTGGAACCATTTTTCAGCTACAACCCAACTGAGGGATTTGTTTGCCGCAAAACGGACCAGAAATCTGGCAGGTGCCGTGATTACAAGGTTCGGTTTGGATGCCCATGCAGTCACTAAGCCCTGACTCCACGACAACAACTGAGAGGGAGAGAAGATGTTCAAATTCCTATTGCTTAAATTTTTGTCTGCTTTTTCTTTTCTTTTATACTTTAGTTTGAAAGCATTATAATAGGCCTTTTGACATTTTGACTTTCAGGAAACGCAAAGGTGCTACTGGTAGCATTGACGATGGCTCTGTTCTATTCAAGTGTCCCATTAAGCCATGACAGTGTGACAGTGATCCAACATGTGTGATACCAGGACCCTGACACCTATGCAGCTAAATGGAATTCAGCCATAATTCATTTTATTCTTGATGCCTGTGCTTTTCCAAAATGACAAAATGTCTTCTGTGGGAAAAAACCTATAAGGTGCTTTATCAATCTGTCTTTTCTTTTTAGTGATTATGAAATCATTATCTTGTATGGCTATTGTAGGAAATAAATCAACAGTCAACAGCAATAAAATTACTAATAAACCGCAAATCCCTTTTGTCATTAATTTGCACTCATAACTCTACGCAGCTGATTAGGATTGTACTAATAAACTCACAGGCTTAAGTGAAGTTATGATTTGGTGTGAGTAATGCAGACGTATGTGTTTTCAACACATGGCGGGAACTGATTTGATATTACAGCAATGTCAGAAATGTGGAAAAGCACAAGTCAGTGAATCTGAATTTCATATCAAAATACATGCATTCACTCACCAGCACAGTTATAACAGGCGCAGTTGGTTTTGGTTTGTCTTGATGGATCTTTCTTTCTCAACCTATGACTCCATAACTTCCTCTCTATTTATAGAAGTAATAATTTGTGCTCTCAGTGCAGGTTTAGCGTCCTCACAACCTCACTCTCTTCTCTCTGACCTAAATCAAACCTCTGCCATGCTTCCCTCAAAGTCAAAAGCTCCTGATGTGAGCCTACACCCACACAAACTCCTGCAAACCCTCGAATTTGCGCGCATACGCACACAGACGCGCACACACACACACACACAGTGAGGGGAGCAGGGAGATACAAGGTGATTCCTGCTACATCAACACCGTCAACATTTCCTCAGGAGATAAGCATTTGTGATAGGTGCTGAAAAGAAACTCTGCAGTGCATCGTACAGAATGTAAAATGAGGGGAGAAAACTTTCCCACTGTCTGCTGTGTGAAAGCCTTGTCTTCTTTGGGTGTCTTGCTAATGCTTGCATGCTTGCACTGCATGTATATTTCTCCTCATATATATTTTACTGCCAATAAGCCTAGAGCATGCATGTCTGTCCTCCAGCAAGAATGTGTTGAAGTAGGCGAAAATATGAAAAGACAGGGAGGAGGATGAGGGTGGGAGGGAGTCAACTGGATGCAATCTGGTAAACTTCACTTTTTTTATGATTAAACTGAAGAGGAGAAATTCTACCATTGGTGGTGAGGTAAAATGAAATCTGCACTACTGAAGTGCAACAGAAGTGTTGAAGCTTCAGAGCATTATGGCGTTCCATTCTCTTCCATTAATCTCCCAATATTCCATGGCTGTGAAGGCCTATTTATAGACTAGGGGATGATTAAGTGGTGAAGCACTGTGCCACAAAGGGAACCAAGCTCATTTTCTATTTCCCTTCCTCTCTCTTCCTTACTCATTCTCTACCTACTTCGCTTTCTTTCCCTCCCTCTGCGTCTTTATCTTCTTTCTCGCCATTTTCTCGCTCTTTCTCTCGCCTCTTTTTCACAAGCATGTACCGTGTATTACACGCCAACCTTCTTTCACATAGTTTAGTGTGTCAGTGAAATTATGTTAGACTCAAGGGGGTAAGGATAAGTCCTTCAATTCCATTTTTTTTTCTATTAAGCATTTGACAAAAGGGTTTATGGAAGTGTTAATTGTTATGAGGCTACACGAGGAAGAGTGACAGCCTTAAGAAGACAGGATGAAGCCCCATCCAGCATGTTTTCATCGCTAAGTCAAGCTGGATCAAGACAGAAGGGTGTCCATTAGTCGGAAAATGCAGGAGGAAAATATGCACAGAGGGATCCTACTTATACCTGCCATTGCAAGGTGTCCTTGAGTGGAAGTAGAGCACTGCACAAGAAAAAGGGTTAAGCTCATTTTCATGTGTACAGACGTGATTAATGGATGAGAGGAAAGGAGGAGAGGAGAGGAGAGAGGAGAGGAGAGGAGATGGCTGACCTCGCCAAGCTCAAGACCGGCCTCATTTCATCACCTCCAGAACAGCGAGGGTATAAATGAGATCAAACTCTTCTTTATGTTTCCACACTGACGCTCTATCTGCTGGTCCACATCCAGATTTTTCCCTGGGTTTTACAGAGGCTTAGGTGGCAACATTTCCCTGCAGGGTGGATTTTGTACAGGGGCTTACTGTAGATGCTGAGGACCTTTGTAACAAGTATTTGTCTATTAAAACCACTCCAAGGATTTGGGCAGGGAAGAGAAACCACTGAAAGTAATTCAGAAGACTTGAGGCTTGAATATGTTAAAATGACCATCTTGTCAGTCAGAGAAAGCAGAAAGGTGTCTGCATATAATTGTGAGTGGGACATTTAGAATTCCATCCTGAGTTTATGCAACCATCTATCTCTTATGCAAAGAATTTGATTGTCTGCGTGAGCAAAAAGAGAGTTTGGGATTGAAAGTAGCTAAATTTATTGCGATTGAACACATCTCATATGTCCTTAAATCTCTCAAAGCTCTTTGCAGCCACAGAACAACCGGTGCTTGACAAATTTGTCACACTATTTGGTATTTCTGTTTATCTGTCCAATATATTTTTGTACTACTGCAGTCTTGGCAACCCATGAAAACACTTGAGCTGTAGAAGGCACAGTCCATGTACCTTGAGTTATTTTTAATAAATCCCTAACCAGGCAAATTCATAATTCCCAAATCCATGCGTCAAATGCTATTTATTCTAAAGACACGAATTTATCACATTTATGATGGTATAAATTTGATTTATGCTGAATTATGTGTAAATGAATAGCTCAACCTCCATCACTGCACTCTCTGGGTAGTGAAACAGCAACTTTAAATCCCTCTTACCAAAGCAATATGAGCCTGAAAAGCTATTAGAGCATGACTCCTGAGAGATGAACAAGACAAAAGCGTTATGCCTGTACCTTTCCGGAAGGTGAGAACAATACCAGGCTATTTTCACTCTGACAAGCCATATTAGTCGTGCCAGCTTTTGCCTGCCGGCAACTCCTGTGTGATAGTTGTCGGGGACATTTTGTTTCCAGTCACAGTAGCTGATCCCTTGATTGAAAACATTGAATGCTGAGAGGGTGTTATCCCTGTTTGGAGTTTCTGATCCTGGATGTCTGAGGCAACTGCTGGGCCCTCTCATCCCCTGCTGCAACAGTTGATCCCTGGATCTTTGTGGAAACAGAGTGGATTGCATTACTGAGATGGAAGCTGAAAAAGTTCAGGGACGTGCTCCTGCTATAACCCCTCCCTGGGAATAAAACTTCAATTTGTCAGGTGTGTAACTGCAAATACAGCAGATTTCTAATGAAAAAGTTGAGGCATTCTTACCAAACCTTTCCTATCTTTGGGACTGTGAACTCAACAGTATTTATAGTGGTCTGATGTGCCTGACAACTTGCCCTGTGTTTTCCTGCATGATTTCCTGTCGGCACGGCTCTAGTTTCATATTATTTTTTAATGCGCCATCGTGTTGGTGGCATTCTTTTCTAAATGGTCTGTAAAATGGTGAGAATTAGATCAAGCCCTAATGAGTTACTAATAGGCACCAAGAGAGCCCTTTAACAAAGCCCCAGATGTACACAAATCAACCGCGTGTGTCCATTCTTTATTTATACTTCCATGTCTGGCTTTGAAAGGACCTCCACAGATGGAGATGTCTCTGCAGAAAGAAACGTATATTTCCTGTATCAGAATGCAGCTTTGTGAGTTCCTCTCTTATTCTCCAGTTTTCTTCTCTGCAGGCAAGCCCTTGGCACCGACTAGTCCAATGGGGAAAGTCATTTTTTGCAACCATTGCCAAGATTTCTATTTGATGGCCAAAATATGTAGGCAGACAGATGCATCTGTGCACGTTCTGTCTAT
>NTHP01000574.1:0-34179 GCA_003416845.1 Oplegnathus fasciatus | reverse complement strand
TCTCTCTCTCTCTCTCCCTCTCTCTCTCTCTCTCTCTCTCTCACACACACACACACACACACACACACGCATACACACACAGGGAGCTGTTTCCTCATCGTTCACACTGAGAAATGCCCTGTAAGGACGTCCTTATCCTGCAAACCAGACTCTGCTGGATGCTCCGTAATAACAACTCCAGCCGTCCACCATCCAATCAGCCTGGCTCTCTGCTGTGTATGTATGTGTGCGTGTTTGTGTTTGTGTGGGTCTGTGTCTGTGAATATGTATGATTTTTTCCTAAGATCTGGAACCACAAAGGACAGAAAGCATTTATCTTCCAGACAAGAACAAAGACATAGACTCATACAAAATAAAGAGAAAAAAAAGGGAGATATTTATTTATTAAGACTTATTCGTGTTGTTAGGGGGTTATGTTTAGGGGTTATTATTAGAATATCTCAGCATATTATACTTCTCTTATAAATAATGCTGTTGACATTGGCATAACTATGCAGAGAACCATAAATAAAATGAAAAAATGAAATTTATAATAAATGAGTGCTCGAAACATTGTGAGCATACAGATGGGCAAGAAGCGGATTATGCTGTAGAAGAAGTTTAGGAAGTTTCCATGGACATTCTGACTTTTTCGCACCAAAAAACTGGGTCAGATTTTCTATCCATTGGAAATGTTGTGAAACTCCAAACTGATTACAGCTACTACAAAATGTGTTTAATACTCATGTGAATTTAATACTCATACAAATGTAGGGTTTTGATGGAGTATTCCTTTGCAGTGGCATTTAAAGCAAGGTATGGCACCAAGGGTCATTATTTGTAAATGTTAAACACGCAGCCTGTTTGCTTTTATTCTGAACTTTCGTGCAAATGGATATGGGCCCTTTAGGACTATAAAGCATAATCATTTACTGGTAGCCTTGTTCAGTCTTGTCTGAAATTATGATGCTATCTTTAACTAATTTAAAATGATGGATCCAGAGAGTGAAATAGATTTAATTTAAGATACATAGTGCAAGTAAAATCTGAACCGGAGCCAATTTAAAAGCCCCACAAACCCATGGTCCATGCACCCACACAGGTGTTTTCACTTCTTTTTCATGATTAGACCTCTTCTCAGGGGTATGTGGGCATGTTAAGAATGTGCTTGATTGACATCTTCCTGACACTATTACCGGTAGTGGTGTTGCACCTGCTTTGGGGGGAGAAGTTGGACCCTTCTCTCATTTTTGTTTGTTTGTGAAGTTTGGCTAGCTCCACATACTGTAGCTCCACCCATCCTCAACATGAGCACAGGTCTAATCAGACAGAGTAAGTGGAAACACCTGTGTGGGCTTTAATCGTGAAGGAAAAGCAGGAAAAGCAGGAGAAGCACAGGTGGAGCTAGTAACATTAACAATGGCTCAGTTCCATTAAGTGTCCCAGCAAGCAGAGCCCTGGCTGGAGAAAATGGAATGCAGTTGTTATTGATGTTATTGATCACACCTGTGCTTTTCCTGCTGTGACTTGTTGAAATGTCTGCTGGGGAAAAAGGTCCATATTTGTATCATTACAGATCTTGGCTACAACTATCCAATGGGGGTGGAGGGGTCAAAACCATCAAGGCAATCACCAGTATTGATTTTGATTATTATGATACACTGCAATGCAGCTGCACTAACATGACTGGACTACACCACAATAAATAAACACACACACAGAATTTACAAATTATATAAACAATGACTCAAAACATGGCACTATACAGAGGTACTCTGGTACTTATTATTGCTTACTGTTGATATTAATGTGCACTGTCCCTGTTAGATAAACAAATAAATAAATTATGCACATCAACCTACAGTATGTCGCTCAGTCATTTAAAATACCTCTCCACTGTCCAAAAATGATTGCTGTTACTATTATCAAATTGCTTCTACGCCCATGCCAGGTGTGGCAATTATTCCGCCTACGAGTAACGTGATTGGACAGGCTCTCGGATAGCCAATCCCTGAACAGCATCTGTCTTCCTGGTCAATCCTTTCAAAGCATCAATGAGGAGAAGCCGCACTTTGGAGCTAATTTCACTACCGTGCGCAAAGTGACCTTGGTAAGCAAATTATGATTCAGCAACTACAACGACTGATCCATTCATATTTTGATAAGGTCATAAACATTTGTTCTGATTCAGGACGTCACAATACCGTAGTATGACGTGTTAGTATGACGGAAATGAAACGGGGCTAAAAACATTAGCTTGCGTTAGCTTAAGTATTTAGACTAGCAAAAGCATAAGGACTACAAATAGCGTCAAACTTTATGAGTTTTAGCAAATTGCGGGTGTATTTCTGTTTGGCCATGTTAGGTCAGCTAGCTTTATACTTTCACTGAGCTAAGAAAGTTTTTCCCTGCTTTATTTTCAAGTTTCTGTTATGTTTTCAATGTTGTGATGCCTTTTTGACTGAAAGTAATTGGAGCCTGTTAATTAGCCTATATTTTCTGATCAGACCTGTAAACTCAATCATATTGGCATTTACTGTATGCTCTTTGTACAAATTTCAAAAGTAATAGTAGTCATTCCACACGTTATTGTAAGGTAATGCTGTAGTTTTTCTATAATGCTACAATATAGTGGGACTTTTAAACTACTGTAGTACCGTAGCATGGTAATTTGGGCATTGCAGTAGTGAGTAAGCACTATGGCACTACCACAGAAGTGAAGTGACAATGGTAATTTGGTCACAATCATGATGGTACATGACTATGATCATACTACTGAACAAATTTCCATGCCATTTTTTGAATGTATTACCATGGTGGATAGAAGTTACAGATGGCTTTCACAGCAAAGTCAGAGTGCAGCTCCAGAAGTAAGCCTGCAGTTGCTGGAGGGGGGGATTTGCGGGCATCCGTCAGCGCTAACTGGAAGTGACAGTGTGCAGAGAGGTCCTAATTACTGTCTCACTTGACTAATTGTCGTCTCTGAAGAATGTATTCCCACTGAGGTCCCAGGGATCTCATTGACAGCACTGCTCAAGACATATAGGCCAGTGCTGACTTCGGCATGCTGTTATGTTCAAAGGCATTGCTGAAGCGAAGCCACAAGTGGGAAATGTAAATATATTGAACTCAGAGACTGCCATGATTACAGGCTCAAGTGAGGCGCGCATGGTATGGTGCATTTGCAGGGACGAAGGCTGTGATACTGTAGCTCGGAAAAGGAACACGTTTACACGGTTTGTCTGTGTGAGTGCTGAAGGAGAAAGTGTGTGTGCTATTGTAGGGCCCTTCCTCAACTTGCCCAAATGTTAAGACATCCTTAGCCGCAGTCATCTTGACATAATGGGCTGATGAAGTGAGACCATTGTTCGCTTTCTGGAGCCAACCATGTTAAAATAAACTTGTAGCATTCAGAATAATGCGGTAGAGATGAGCCTTTAGTACAGGGCGACTGAGCTGAATGAATGTCTTCTCTTTCAGGGTCTTACCATTCAAAGTGCATCAGCTTCTCGTTTCCATGGTTTCCTTCCCTGTGCCAATGCTATCTTTCTACCAGTCTGCCTGCGCGAGAGAGTGAACGAGGGAGGGCGAGAGAGAGAAAAACAGAGAGAGAGAGAGAGAGAATGACAGAGGGCTTTTAGCAGTGGTTATCTCTCCTTTGCATAAAGTCCCCTTTGCATTACCCAGTGCATGAATGGCGTCTGAATAAACACACCAGCCAGCTCATGTGGAAGCCTCCGTGGGTTACAAGCGAGTGGGTGTGTATAAAGTAATCTAATTTGTGGTCTCCTTCAAAAACGACACGGTTTGATCATGGATGAAAAATAAAAGAGTACATCTCCCAAATGGTATTTGCCTATTAGTCACAACGAGCTGAAGGAGCAGGAGTCAGTTTAACATCATAATGAGACAATTCGCCATTCCCATCACCTCCTCTTTTCTAACTGGTTTAAACACACGCAGTTATTTTATCTTGACTGGCATAAATGGAAGTGAAAAGTTTGTTAAAATATGACTTCAAATTGTTGATCAATATATCAGCAAACACAAAAATAGCCAAAAATACTTACAGGGGAGCACAGCTGATTCTTTTGTCCTTAAATACCCTATATGCTCAGGCACACATACAATACTATTGAGATCTGTATTAGAAAATTAAGTCAGAATCATTTGTGGCAGCCTTAATTCTATTCCGCAAATTAAATTTTGGATGCATGGAGTGTAGGGGCACCTGAGGACCTTTCTTGGTGCAGTACCTTAGCATGGGACCAGAGGGCGCTGTGACTTTAAGAGGAAACCAACGTGCCTATCAGTTGATGTCTTCTCCCTGAGCTCAATAAGCATCCCTTTCATGCTGTGTGAGGCTCTGCTGACTTATATGGAAACCCCGAATTTCTCCATAATTATGCTAATGGTCCAGATGGTAGCATGATGAGTGCCATTCTCTTTGATATCCTCGCGCTGCAGAGTGCTGGTGTGCAGACCCACGCAAACTGACACACGTTCAAAGTCAGTGTTCACACCACCTACTTGATCCCGTGTAATTACTTCGTGTTTCCTTTAGCTGACACAAGCGAACCTCTTCACTGTTAAACGCGTTCGCCTTTATTTGTGAACGTGGATTTGACAGATCCGGTGATGTGTGATGTAGTAGCACTCCAACAAAAGAGAGGGTAGGTGTCAGTATCATTTGCTTATCCACAAATTTAACTATAATTTCACTATTCTGCGGTCTAATGAAGATACAACATGTAAGCAAGAATATCAGAGATAAATATACCAAGCTCACCCGAAAGATCTATTTTAAATACACTATACAGGAGTATTGAAGTGACTTTATTTTGGAGTAGCTCTACATCACACACACTCATACACACACACACACACACACACACACACACACACACAGGCCAGCCATTCACACTTGAGTCACACAATGACGGTGTTCATTCAGGCTTTGGACTCCGGTGGCGCCGATCAAAGAGCTCCTTTCACATCTCCGTTGGGATTAAATAGCCCTCCACCCTCTTGGGGCGGGGGCGCACCACTGTACCTATAGCTCCAGCTGACGCACCGGCCCATGAAGAGCTTGCTCATTGGGGGCGGACGCTGATAAGGTGCATGTAGTGTCAAATCAATAGCGTGTAGGCCCACGCAAGAGATGCAGATATCCATCTCCTCGGCGCAACGCATCCTATAGGATACACCGCCTCGCTTGAACTCGCTAATCAGATAGAAACATGATAAGTCTACTTACAATCTCGAGAGATATTGCCTGTCTTTCCCCGTGAAATTTAACCAGCAGTTGAGTTTCCGTGTGTACAGCATGCCACACACACACCTTCACATCGGAGGGGTGGCTCACACTCGAGAGTCTGTTGCTGGAAGGCTTTCAAGTCTAAAGTGGAGTTATTTGCATAGGTTAAATATTCGTGCCTTTCAGCGGCTTCTGTCGATATTACGGATTTGCTGTTCTGCCAATTTTAATTCCTTTCATCCCACTCCTCCCACATTTCTGGAATGATGGTGGAAATTGTTGAAAGGTTGTTGCTTGAAATCCCGTAAAAAGAGGTTTTAGAAAGGGAAGTTGTGAATGGCAAGACAAAAAAAAGTGGGCCTACTGATACACGTGTGTGTAAGGGAGAGGGGAAAGAAATCAGCGCAATGATACCCTGCAGGCATGAAATTATATCGCTAGTGTGCAGAGGTTGGCCGGTGATTGTGTGCAGTGCAGTGTGGTACATAGTTATTTCTGTATGTGCCAAATACAGGGAAATGCCTGTAGAATTTGCCAATGCTTAAACATTAGGGTAAGCCTAAACATTCACCTGTGAACACCTGCTAAATGATTGACAGTTGTTTGAACCCTGAGGAAAGATCACTTCCAGCGGACTCTCGTTGCTTTCTGATGCAGGTTTGCTGTGTCTCTGTCCATGGTGCTGAATCGATCCTGCACTAACAAACAAAGCGAAAAAACAGAGAAATATGGTGTTAAATAGAGGCTGCAGTTTATGCCAGTTCATTATAACATGGTTACATTTGTTTAATGGCATAAAAACTTTATTTCCATCACGCCCGTCGCAGATGCTCTGCTTTTGTGAATGGGTCTGATGGTGATTTGGACGGATTGCAAGTGCGGGTTCACCCTGAAGTTACCGTTGCTGCGTGCACTTGAAAGATTGCATTTTTACCGACACATCTTCAAATGCACGCGAACTTGGGGGCAAGTTGTGGAGAAACCCGAGAAACTACAGCCTAGCAAAGGTGGTGTGAGATAAAGTTTCCCACTCCTCCCTCCCCATTATTTCACTCTCTCTCTCTCTCTCTCTCTCTCTCTCTCTCTCTCTCTCTCTCTCTCCCTCTCTCTACATTCGCATCCTCCCTCTTTTTCATCCCTTTCTATCTGTATATCCATCTCCCTTCTCTCTCGCTCTCACTCGCTCTCTCTCGCTGTCTCTCTCTGGTGCGCGTTCACAACACTAACCTTGGCTCGACGTCAGAGCCTGTGCAGCAGTGCAGTATAATGGGAGCGCAAGCAACCCAGAGCGCCTCATAGGGGGCTGCATATCGCTGCTGTATCCTCTACTTGGCGCTCTCTCGCCCCTCCAACCCTCTCCAGTACCTCACCTATAGCCCATGCTCGGGCTCCCCCCCCCTCCCTGCTGGATCCGTACCCTTCGACATGGATGTCCCGCCGCCCCTCGACCCGGAGGATTGTTGTTTCTTGGCGCAGTGAAGGACGAGAAGGGGAAGGGGAAGGAATCATGCCGGGACTGCAAATGGATTTAGGAAAAGCGCAAGTGACCATGCCGTGATCTTGCGCATCCAGGGCCGCCGTCACCCTGCCTTGCCCAACGACCGTAGAAGAATTACGGGGGAATCGAACCCGCGCACCGGGGGGATTAAACCACTGTGCATTTTTTAAAAACAACATGAAGATTACCTCCCATCATCTGATGATAACCAGTCTCGTTTTCAGGTCCAACCTCAGGCTGATCCCGCTTCTGCTGCTGTTTCTTGGTTACTCTCGCGGGATGCCACACGTTTTAAGATTTGGTAAGAATCTGTTTGTTTACGACACGATATCATCTGTAGCGATGTCCAATCACACGGACTGCCCACAGTATATGCTTGTCCAGTGAAATGACATTCACGGGATGCAAAAGCAGACGTATCGGGACATTCGTGCCCCACTCTTGCCTTGCTGTAGTGTAGAGTTTGCAATTTGACCTGCACTCTAAAGAATCATATTTGTTGATGAATACTTTACAGTTGCACCTCATAACGTTTCGTGGTATAACACTGTTTCGCCGGCTTTTTACCGAGTGCATCACACCATCAAGGATGAGCGGTGTTTTCTATGAACCTTGAAACCAGTGTTACAGTAACTTTGAAAGAAAATCCGCCGTAGCTAACCCGTAAAAGAGGGAGTTCTGCTATGCAACAGTTCACGGCTGTGGGCAGCTGATGAAACTCAAGAAAAACATGATCTCCCAGTATCCTCACGGAGTCTCGTGTCTCCACGGCCTTTTAAACTGCTGACACCCCAACACGTCCTCTGCAGTAAATGTTTACATGTAAACATTACACCCGGAGTGCGGATCAATCACTCTGATCTGTCACAGGGGCCAATCAATACGCCGGGCAGTACTTTCATCCCTAATCCCAGTGAACTGCTATCCACCCGGAAATCCTGTGGTTTTGCTCATTTATACCGTTATTGGCATCGATCAAACTGATAATTCCGGTTCCGGAAGCCGAACAAAATGTAACCACACCAACTGACAATCATCTCTTATACTGATAGTACTCGTGTGAGTGTAGCTCATTAGCCTAAACATTGATTAGCCACTTCTCTTCAAGAACTATAGAGTATCGCCAGACAGAAGAATGATAGGCTGTAATTAATGTTGATTATTAGAGCACTTCCTCAACAGTTGCCACTACAGTGCATTGTTGCTGATTCATAACTTTAAAATTGGTGCTGTTAACGCCTGCTCTAAAATCACTAAATCACGTCCTCTCGTGGTTTCTGTTGCTTAATTAGATCCGTCTCAGGGTGGCCGTGTTTTGCCGCTCTCTGTTGAATGTACAGAGGACATCTTGGAGTGACAGGGGACCCCCCCACCCCCCACCCCCCGACAGCGGATGTCATCAAGTGTTGACAACACATCCTTACAATCCCCAATTCCCCCGAGGGTCCTGTTTAAGAGTCAGGCCGCGTCCGCAAGAGCCGCCGCTATGGCAACGGGATGTGCTTGCCTTCCTGCTGCATTCTCAGCCCGACGAGCGATTTCCCGTCTCACACGTTGTCTGTCAGACGCCGGGCGTCTATTCAGTAATCCTTGGGGGACGGCAAAGTCCCTGCATAATATCATTTGACACGAAAGTTTCCAAGCCGGCAAATAAATTCCTGGGAGAAACAGCGGGGCAATAATTGATAAGATATCCCTGTATTGTTACACCTTGGAGGGAATTATGGCAATTGATGCCGCGGGAATGCGTGTTTATATTTGTATGCATTTGATCACGTCAAACAGTGAAAGATTAGATTTGGAGTCACTACACCCAGTGTGTCGCCTATGCGGACACGCTGGATCTGAAAGGCACCTGGCATCAGTAGCACGGCAGACATAGCCATGCGAGATAAGAGGTGTTTCATGTCTGAGATCTTTTGCTCTGAGGTAAAGCTCATGCTTGATTTTGTCCGTGATCTGGTGGCAGTGATAGTGCCGGAGCGGCTGCAACGCGGCCACAAAAGCCGGGTCTCTGTCCGTGGTCCTGCACAAGCTGCTGAGCCAGCCGCTGAACGCCTGTTCAGGACCGCGGACAGCGACCCGACTGCTCGGCAGCGCGGCCTGCGCCTGTTGCTGAACAAAAAAGCAACAACGCTTAATGCGCTCTGTAAAAGCTTTCCCTGGGTTTTGTACAGCATTATCTCCGTCAGTCAAGTGCACTTCACATCTTTCCGCTGTAAGATGGCTCCATTTGGTGTAGTGTAACTCTTTCTCTTTAGAAAAGATGATATGCTTATCTGTCTGTGTTTGCTTGCAAAGGAGCTGAGTTTCCAAAAGAGAAAGATAGATGACGATGGAGTCGTGTGTGGGTGATTTTATCAAAAAAGAAAATGTATGTCAGTGTGTGTAAGTGCGTGTGCTGCCAGAGAGAGAGAGGAGAAATACAAAAATGCCTTGAGAGATAATGGAGCCCATTGGTCCTTTTCTCGTGCATTTCCTGTCCTGCAGGATGCGCTTGCTCAGCAGATAATCCCAGCTGCTCCTGCAGGAGGCTGGCTAAGTGAGGAGGTCAGCTCCCCTGGGTCTGCCTGTTCCCTTCCTGCCCCAAGTTCCATTCTGCCCAGACAGGCGGCTCACATTGTACAACCACTGTTCTCCTGTCAGGCTGAGACCTTTACACGCGCGCGCGCACACACACACACACACACACACACACACACACACACACACTGTAACACCAAAGCATAGTCAACCCTTTGTATTCACAGCATCGGCCTCAACATGCAAAGCGACAAGTGTCTGAGAAAAAAAAAACAAGTGTTCTGGCCACCAGCTGCAGGCGAATATGCTGAGCTAATTTCCGCACAGAATTGAATTATTGTGTTCTGTGTTCCTCATTTATAAATCTTACAGGTAATTCATTTACTTTGATACTAAAATGGACCCAGTGCAGCCCTTACACGCTGTAATAAAACACGCTTGAGAGAAGATTCTCTTTTTATAACTAGTTCACGCTTGCCTTTTGGGAGCACTGAATGAGACTTTGTAGCTACTGGTACTGCTAAGGGTCTCAGAGAGCCAGAACAAAATTTTTTTTTTCTTTTTTTTCAATTGCCACTTTGGTTTCCTCTCCACTTCCACTCATACAATGTAGGCTAAAGAAAAAGCTGTAAAATGTCCACTTTAAACATGAAATGAAATGTGACAGCTTAGTGGTGTGGCACAAAAAAAAAAACCTGAACTTGGTATTGAATTTGAAAGCTGAATTATGGTTGGCTAACATTTATTTTCCCCTTAAATCTTAAGTTGTTCCTATTTTAATAAAGATGTCAGGAGAGAATGTAGAGACATCTAACCTCCCTGAAATAATTTAAACACAGTAGCATTTTAAGATGCTGTTATTGTCAAAGTTCAACTTTCTCAGTTTTCATAGATGACCTCCTAGAATTGAGTGAGGCGGAAATTCAGAGTTGCGTCTGTGTATCATGTATCAGTTAACTGTTGACAGGCTGAAATTAAAGGAGCTCACTTTACATTCCTCCATGGAAGTATAGCGTTATATGTACATGATCTTATTTAGCTGTCCCCATAACAAATGTTCAGTCATGCAAACAGTGAGTCATCGCATCTGCCATTCCACCAGGGCTGATTGAGTTTTACTTCCAGACACGGAGGAAGAAGTTAAATAGAAGAAAAACCAACAATGAAGACAGTGTTTTAATTCTGATGGCCATAGATGGTCTGCGGCTGCGAGGTTGAGTGATAACATTATCACCGCCATCTTCAAACAACATTGGCAGACGCAGTATGTCCCTGGGCTGTCAACTGCTGCTGAAAGCATTGTTGACTCAGAGATGCTCATTTTGTTTGTTTATTTCCCGCTTATGTTTAGATTTTCCCACTACAGACGTGTCTGGGAATATTTCTGATTAAAACACAACATTGTTTTTTTCGTTTTGGAAAGGAAATCAAGTAATTTTTTTTCAGTCCTTTGGCAAAAGACACAATCCCCTCTGGGGAAAGCTATGTTTATCGAAGTACTTCCACAATGCTGTGCCAGGATAAAGGTCCTTTATTGCATTTCTCATATTTAACACTGTTTTCATGCCCTCAAATGTATTATGGTGGCGAAATTACAAGGTTGTCACAAGCAAGCAAGGGTAGAGGGAACAAATTCAAGGGGAGTTTGTAGTTAATTGACTTTATTTGCTTTTGCTTTCCGCCAGGCTGAATTATCAGCGTGCCGGAGTTTAGTTTGGGATTGCAGGAATTACGGATAACACCCTGTGCCCTGGCCCACTGCCAGCACGTTCACAGCAAACACATTTAAATAGGCACAAAGCTGCTTAAAATATTCATGTGTCACTTGGCCCCGCTATAGCTTATAGAAATATGAAACTATCTCCTCTCTGCTGGCAAATGATTTCCATGGTTTAAAAATACCCACCGTGGGTTTCAAGAACAAAAAGGAGATCTGTCTTACATTAGCATGCAGCACCACACATGGGCTTCAAGCGAGGAACTATCTAGATGGATTTCTTTAAACATGTTTACATTCCTGAGTCTTTCAAGGTCCTGCTGTCATGCCTCAGTTACAAAAGACTCAATGGTGATTAATTCAGGGTACAGATTTCTCACCAGTTTCAAATGGAAAATATCTGTGAGGTATGAAATTAGTTTTCTTGTTGTGCCTAGAATTTAGTCAATTTTTTGAGATTTACCCGCAACATTGGAAAAGATTATTTACATGAAAGAGGCTTTAGATGATTGACCTTGTTTGCAGGGTAACCAGCTCTAGCATAACTGCCTCTAAAATAGACATAATGTCGAATTGAAAATGAAATAGAATACATCTGAGTCCTGTATTCCTCTACTGCCCCGTGCAAGGCTTGACTTCTGCATTGGCTTTCATTATTCACAGCCTATCAGTCTTTGTCATTGTCACTCAGGGTTTTCCCTGGGTATCAGGAGGGTTAGGGGTTATATGTGCAATTGTTCTGTGAAACTGTCCCTTGAGAAGAGCCCCGCAGCATGTCTTTCTGCTTGCTTGTCTGGCTCAGAGCTGACTGAAGGTCAGACCTGGAAACGCTCACAAGGAATCTTTCTTTTTTTTGCATCTTTTAATACGCGTGGAGCTGTCCGTCTCACCATCCCACCAAGGGAGATGGAAGAATAATTTGAAGTCACTGGGATGTGTAAGAAAAACAAGAGTCTTTGTTAGAGAGGAGAAAAGAGAGAGAGAGAGAGTTTGTGTAAAGTGTGAGCGAGATGAAAAACAGTGAGTGTTGAGGCTAGCAGATACAGAGTAAAGATAGATTAGTTTGCCTCTCAGCAGTCCACTCTCAGCCCACTCTCAGTTGTGGTCTTTTATTACTGTTTTCTGATGGCTTCTGTGAAGAGCGACAGAAAGGACAGTGGAGTGTGCTGTGGAAATATAGTGGGAGGCCAGGAGTCGTACGCTGCAGCTCTGAATAAATGTCAGCAGTATGGTATTAGCAAGCTGAAAATTTGCCGGGGACTACAGATATGCATGAAATAGCTTTTAGAGGAAAGAAAAACGGTAAAAAAACATTGGCAACACAAATATCCTTGTAGGTCCCCTGGGGAACTAAACCCAAAATGTATTTTTATTAGGATCTCATGCATTTATCTATATTCTCTCATTACGTATTTGTCTGTCTCCACTTCTACCAGACTGTAAAATGGTGGGAATCAATAAAAATCAATATGTTTGCGTTGCTAAGAGGAATAATGAAAAAAAAAAGAAAGCGAAACTGGCAGCATAGCAAGTAACCAGTGCCAAGTCCTGGGTGGCTCCTCCTGTGTGTATCTATCGCAGGTTACCATCTGTGAGAATGCAAACACATAAACTAAAAAAAAAAAAGAGCAAACGTGTACTATAAGAAGGATGTGTGGGATTGGATTAATAATGCATGCCACTGTGAATTAATGATGGCTCCTAACAGCCACAAGCTGCATGGACTTCTGTAGGCCTATCTGGTTTTGATTGTCACATTTCTTCTTTCTACTCTAGATGACAGATCGAGACACCTTCCAAACTCAGTGGGACTAGTTCACTTACTCTCAGTGTGATATATGTTCTGAACTGTACGTGGTGTGAAAAATAGATGTTCCACTTGCTGCAATATCGCGCCACGCTTTGCATCATACGTGGGAGTAACATGTGAAACCTTTCACTTCATAGGAGCCCTTAACTATTAAGTGATTGCCTAATAGAGGGAAACAAACATGGCTTGTCATTGGTTTATTATGGAAGCTGGTGATAGTGCCAATTGGGAGCCAGAGTAAATGTGTGCTGTGTATTTGCTCTATGCTTCAATATATGTAGGAGCGTCATTGATTGCCTTTTGTTGGATGTGTTTGTTGCTATAGGGCTCAATGGTAAATATGCATGTATAATTTCATCCATGTAGCAATATATATATAAATATTTAAAACTGTGTCTTAATGTGTCCCGTAAACTGAAGCAATTACATGTGAATTCCGAGCACGCAGACCAAGTAAAGGTATTTGGCGGCGCATACGGCATAAATGAAAGCATTGGCGTCCAAACTACATGGGATTCAGAAGTCAATCGATTACAGAAAGCCCTCCTGTGTTGGCTATGATGTGAGGCACCGATCAGGTTGGGATGTCATGATTCACCTTCATCTCCAGCCAGTGGAATAAAGGAGTAAGAGGAGGAGGGCGAGGAGCAGACTGAAAGAGAGAAAGCAGAAGTCAGCTCCCATTGACAGCACAGCCGGTCGGATGTTTGAACGTTTCTCTGTGTGAACCAAGGACACGGGGGGAAATGGGCTCTGTGGGAGGACATATTGAGGCAGGCTTACTTAAAATCATGTACTTTGAATCAGCATGACACTCTATTGTCCTCAATCCACCAGGGCTATGCAAAATGTCTCCTCCTGCAATGTTGAATTTAATTTTTTTTCCCCCCTTCCTCTCCTTTTTGCTCAGAGGATTTTTAAGTGTTTGTGTAGCTTTCTCTAAATCGGTCGTCTAATCTTAGGAAAGGTGAGAGGAAAAAAAGCTGTTCATTTGTGTCAGCTTTAGGTAACATAAATGGACCAGAGAACAGCATGAAAGCGAATCTCTTCATCGAAGAATTAAAACAATCTATCTCATTTTGGAAAACAAGCTGTAATGCTAAACCAAATTTTTTTGGCTGCTGTCGCCTCCGTCAGGGTTCTGCTGTTGGTCGCCCACACTTGAAACGACACACTTCCCCATTTGTGTGATATGACCCACCAATCCCACCCTTATCCACGCACACACAAAGCATTACGACAGACTGCAAAAGACTTGGATTTATTTCTGTGCAATCTGTTTTAAGGTTTTGAGGAGACATAATGAAGCCAATCGCCTCAGTTTCCTTTGCACAGCTACCGATGAGATATGCCCACACCCAGCCATTGCTTTTTAAACATGACAAAAGAAACTGAATTTCCTACCCAGCAGGGTGTGAATGAATGTGAGACATGGTGAAATAAACAGTAGACTGCAGATCAGACGAAAGATTAGAACAGGATTCCAATTTCACCTCTGTTGTCTTTTTATATTTATCCTCAATAGATCTTTTCTTATTTATTGAGAAGAAATGAGAAAATGACTTCATTATTCATTTGTTTTTTATTTATTTATTTAGTATCGGGTAGCCTCAGGCTATTTTTCTCTCTAAAGTCAGTGTTCAGGTCTCTTTCATTACTTTCTCTCTCTCCGTCTGCGCAATTGCCTCTATGCGTGTGTATGTTTGTAGAACACGCAAAATTGACACACCTTTGCAGCAAAGTGCAGCATATTGACTTGTACCTCTAGCTCTGATTATCAGCTAGCTTGTGTACAGCAGTGGCTGATGGGAGGCTGATGAACCCAAACCAGGAGCTGACATTTTCCTGCCCTGTGGCTGAGGGAGAGGGGAGGGGGTGCAGGTGTCCGTTCAGGTCTAATGGGCCATCCATTCAGTCGTTTAATTGAGTGTCTTTTATCTGCCTCCAGTGACCTCTTTTATTCTCCATTTCTCCCTCTTCGTTTCCTTCGCTCATCTATTTCTTTCCCCTCCCTTCCTCCCTCCCTCCTTCTCCAAACTCTCCTCTTTTTGGTTGTCTGACAGCACACCCATCTGCCATCTGCGTACGTCCTACAGCTTACTCCGACTTTAGACATCATGGCCATCACCTGTTGTTTTCTAAGCACATCTGACGGGCTGTGAGGAAACAGCGTGACAGCGAGGTGCACTTTCAGCGTCAAATCAATACCCAGAATACAAAAAATAGAGTTCTCTGTCCATTTCCTCTTTTCTTTTCTCCCCTTTCTTGTTCTTTCCCCTCGTCCTTTGCTGTCCTTCTCTCTGTGTCGTCTCCCTTTGGCTCTCAGCTTGTCTCCTGGTCCTTCCCCTCTACTTTGTTCTTTTGCACTATCATCAAGCCTCACTTCTTCTTCTTCCCCTGGTCTCGGTGTCCTTGCACAAAAAAGGCACACACCCTCATATGACATACACATTCCAAACCTCTATTTCCTATTGTACCTTTGAATTTCAAAGCAATGAATACCTTTTGAGTCTCAGGTTGCCATTGAACTCCTCCAATCCTGGAATAGAACACTGCACTGTAGCTTTTATCACCATGACTTACTTTGTGATGTGTCTAACATATATGCGACGTGGTGCGGATGTCTTTGTGGACAATTTGTCATTTGTCTCAAGGCTTAAAACCAGTCCTTATATTGTCTCCTCTATAATCTCCTTATTCTTTTCATGACAGAAATGCCTTTGTTGAGGTACCTTATGGATTTGCTGCAGTGAAAGAACTGTAGTTCTAATGCGTTGCAAACCACTAGCAATGACTCTCCTAGTGATTGTAATTACATTTTTGCGTGTAAGAACATTATTGCCCGATCTAGTGTATATATTTATATCATTATATTTACAATATTATATTACTTCATATATTTTTGGCATATTAAAGTCAGCGTTTACCAGCTTCCGTGTCTTTAGCCATCTGAAAATAATAATCACCTTCTGTGCAAGTATCTCTGAATTTATGAAGATTAAAAATTATTATAATCAGATTACAGAAATCCTGTAAAATGCCTTTTCTCTCTCTCTCTCTCTCTCTCTCTCTCTCTCTCTCTCTCTCTCCCTCTCCATCGCCCTTCAAAAAACCCGGCTGTGAGCATTAAAGAGCCGCCTCCTGAATTAATTCTTGACCTTTGGCTCTGACGGGAGATAACATCTGCCCTTCTACAAGAAAGAGAGTCTAATTTTACAGCCATTTTGTTCAAAATTACAATGTGAAGTGTGTAATACATGGGCCATTTTGATGAGTAGGAGAACAGCGAGAATTGGAACGAGAGCGGCATGGGAGCAAAGAGGACGATAGAGTCTCATATAATTTGCTGTGACCTAATTGCAACATTATAAATTATACTTCTCATTAGCTCATATACCAAGGTCGGCTGCATATGATACATGCTAAATGCATGTCAGAGATGTTAAAATGTAAGTTTATCCTGCTATCACATTCTGTTCAGATAAGTGTGGTGGTTTCATGTCTAAAATGTAAATGTTCAGAAATGGCACCATAGTGTGAGAGTCTTTTGGCAAGTATGCTGAGAGACAGTTGGAAATCCTGCTGCTTAACTTTCAGAGAGTTTGTTTTAAGACTCCAAGATTACTGTTAGTAATGTTCTCATCTATATTTATTTTGGTGAGCGATACAGCTTGAGGGCTGGAGTATCCAGGGACGCTCAAGACACCCAGTCCATCCTGTCTCATACTTCTCGGCTGCAACGCCATAAATGGATAATAATGCCCAAACGGTTTTATCACAATGGGGAAAGTGATTATAAAGCAGAGGCACACATGCACATGCATAGTCACAATGTTCTCTAGGCTGGACTCCTGCCTCTCTTTGCCTGCAGTGGATAATTAGCATCTCTCACACGTGCTTAGGCTTGATTAAAACTCAGTTTACAGTGAGCAGTGCTGTGAGGTCGCCATCTGTCACCTGCCGAGGCCACCATGAGATGTACTCTAGTCAGAGGGAGTGAGGAAGGCGGTGTGTGTGTGTGCGCCTGTTTGATAAAGGAGAGAAAAAGATGGGGCACAGAAAGAGAAATGGCAGAGACGGGTGAGGCAGGAAGCATTCTGTTCAATAACTGGTCCCCCTCACTCCCTATGGCCTGTATATTAGAGCCAAATCACACATTGTCTGTGTTGGCAGAAAAAGCTCCCAACTGCAGTTCTGGGATTTGTATTATTTACTTGAACTTTATAACCTTGTGACTGCAGTTTTGGGAATACTCATGTTTATACTTGGAAGTCAGATAGGAGGTGTGAGAGCTCTAAGGCTCATAAAACCCACAGTGTGTGAAAGCCACTGTATTTTCCCCCCAAAATGCATGTGCATCAATCAAATAATAGTATTTGCTTCCCCCTAAAACACAATGTTTTCATACCACACCTGCAATATACAGAACACCATAACTGTGTATGATGGTATGTTGACGACAGACTGCAGTGCTGCATTTACTGAGTGCATTTACATAACGTTTGTCATTGTGGCAAGCATGACAACATTGGCAGTTATATGCCAATAGGCATGTTTGTCCCCAATTTCACAGAATTTGTTATTTGTTTAAATCTTGTTTCCGTGGTAATATCCTGAATATTTCATATTATACCCTAGAATATTTGGGCAGGTGGGAATTCAAAAATCTAACAAACTCTTAGCTTTGGTATCTGTCAGATACAGAGGGAAAAAAGATTTCCAAAGTGGCCCACAGAGAAACGACATAAAGACAATTGAAGACTCTTTGCTTGCAAAGAGTGAAAATATTTATTGAAGCTTGACTGCTCCTCCTCAGGCAGCACTGAACGATGCCCGAGGAAGAGCTCAAAACACGTTGCCACCTTTCTGCATGCAATATTACAGCCGCCGTGTTCTGCTCCGTGTGCTTCTGATGATTTGTGTGCATCAGAAGCTTTAATAAACAATGTTCCTATTTGCAAGCAAGGAGCTTGCAGTTTTCTTTATGTCGAGACTATGCCTGGAAAATGGCTGGTAGTAACATAAAGTGTGTGTACTGAATACTAGTGATCTGTACTAGCATGCATGTTTCACCTCCACATTTTATTTTCAATTTCCAGAGACTAAAATCTTTCCATAAAGGAAAATGATTGATTAATTGCGTTTTTGAAAAAGCAATTATAGACCTAAGTTTATTGCACACTATGACCTTTGCTTGCAAAGTAGTTTTCGTGAGTACTGAAAAAAATTAAAGCTGAAACAACGGCTCATTAATCAATGAGCTGATCAACAGAAAATTAAGTGGTAACTATTTTGACAATCATTCAGTCGTTCAAGTCATTTTTAAAGCAAAAATAAGTTCCAGCTTCTTGGTTGTAAGCCTTTACTGCATTTCTTTTGTCTCATGTGACAGTAAACTGAATATCTTTTGGTTTTGGACTGTTAGTCATACAAATAAGCAAATTTAAGATGTCACCTGGGCATTGGGGAATTGAGATGGACATTTTTTTGACAGACCAAACCATTAATCAACCCCCCCCCAAAAAAAAAGCCAGATAAAGCAACAATGAAAACATTCGTGAGATGCAGCCCTAAATAGAATCTTCAGTGTTTGTTGTAAAATGTTGATTGCTGCTCCTTGTGAAATGTGTTTGTACTGACACTACAAAGCATGCGCTGGCCTCTCACTGTGTTTCTATGTTTGTCTAAGCAGGTACTTCAAACTCTAGATTGTGTGCACACATGTAAGTGTGTTCATGCCGTTACTGCACGATAGATAGAAGAAGAAGAAGAAGAAGAAGAAGATGATGATAAAGAAATATTTAAACAAAATAGTTCAATTTAACACATCTTCATAGTAAATGCTAGTTGTGACCTTGTGTTTCCGTAAATACCTTTGTTAATCTCAGGAACAGAATGTTGTTTCTGTGTGTGTGTGTGTGTTTGATGATACCACGAAACTACCATAGCATTTGACTCTTGCTGCGTTCCTATGTTTCTTTAAGGAGTTCGTCTAATCTCAAGAGCGGACACATTTTTGTGAAAAGTGTGTGTGCGTGTGCATCAGCGGATGTCTGTGTGTGTACGGGCGAGCATGTGCACTTAGCACATCTTATTTTCACAGTAGTTGGTATTTCTTTTCAGTTGCATTCGCAATTTGAGAGCAGTGGAGAGGTTGGAAACTGCGAGCAGACAGAAGTCATTTGGGACTTCAGCAATTCAAGGCCTGTGGAAGTGTACTCACAGTTTGGCACAATTAGTACCAAAAGGGGTCCCTGCTTGACAAATTAGCACACAAAATGTCAGCCGGTAGTTTAGCACATCCACAATGAGCCCTTGCAAATTAGCACATATTTTGAGGAGGGAGCTGGCACATTATTATGAATAGAGCGAGCCTGGCAAATTAGCACATCTGTTGCCAGCGCTCAGAATTAATACATGTTATATGATCGCTGGTTTCCCACTTGGAGCTGGGTCAGAGACGAGGGTGGTGGCAATTGAAGACTGTGTGTGTGCTCATTACAAGAGATTGATGAGATGGACCTTTTAGTGATGGTATAGCTAATTATTACCCTGAGTGTAACTGAACTTAGGTGTCTCTGGATGCCGCGGGCATGGGCTTTCAGTCACATTTTCCCCAGACTCAGTTGTTTCTTACCTGACAGATTTGTTTAGGCTCAATCTCTGGGAGTGCGTGTTTGTGTGTGTTCACACACGTGTATGTTCAAGTGTGTGAGTAAGCCTGAGGCTTAGCGTCCAGCAGTGGCAGGTGACAGTCCAGTCCAGTGTCAAGAGGCTTTAGGGTGACAGGAGTGATTCTATCCTGGAGGAAAAAACACACAACGAGCCAAACAAGTCAGATAACAATAGCTAAACCGTTGTTCACATAAGCTGCTTTCTAATGGTTTCATGTTCAGTTTCCATAACCCTAACAGAGTGATTGATTAATCTATTGATTGATTGCTGACTCACTGTATTGGTTGACTTTTTTTTCTTGGGTCATGTGTAACTTTAAGTTTTTAAAATTTGGTCATTCATATATAACATGTACAATGTACAAACTTATTTTACAAGTATTAGTATTTCACTCACTCATCGCTTTTACTTTTATTATTTCTCTCATTTGATTTAAGCTCAAGTTTGGCTTCTAAATAAGTGTACTAGGCTCAACCAGGATCTCTATCAAGTATCTTCTTAGAAAATGTACTTCTATTAACCAAGTTTACTGCTTTCCTTATCTTGCTCTTACAAAACCAAGGCTCTATAAGATATTATCTCAGAGCCACGGCCAGAGAAGGTGTAGCTGGTCAAATTATTCATTTGTACAGTATTAAAGCAGCGTGTGTCTGTGCCCATACATGTAGAAAAGAATAGAATAGAACAGAATGGACTTCATTTCCTTGAAAATAGCATTCAGATGATTTTTATACAGGCTACATTGATGATGATTTGTTGTGTGATCTCATAGCACTGATGAGCATCCTGCACAGGTGATGTATCCCTTGCCCATGATCAGATTTCCTGGGATCTTCAGGGAGAGAGAGAATTGGCTCTTGTGCAGCATAGGAAGGTCAGGCTACTGCAAGGGGAGCTTCAGATTAATGACCAGGGGCGGCGACTCTCTGCAGGCCTTCATGCATCATGTCCCATTCACTGGCAAACATGTCAGGGAGCGCTCCCACCGGGAATTTCGGGGATATTTACAGAGCATTTCCATCACTTTTGCCTCCTACCTATTGGCTCCGAGCACTGATGCTCACCAGCTGAAAGACAGAGGGAGACAGAAACAGGCCAGGGCGTTGGGGTGTGGTGGGTGGAGGTTTTTAAAGCCTAACTGAGTGACTCCATGTGCATACCTGGGCCACTTGCCCTAGCGACAGGGTTGCTCGCTGGTTGCCATGGCACCCACCCCACAGCCCACCACCATCCTGCAGCTGCGCTGCTGGTCATTAGTCACAGAGACAGACCGTCCGCACTATCACAACGCCCTTCCTCCACCAATCAGCTGCTCAGATACCAAAACTGCCGATGCCTCTCAGACATAGCATAGATGCATGAGTCACCATGGCAACATATCTGACTCCCATCTCCCAGTGTACAAGAGCATCCTTGAATAGAGAGAGCTAATTTTCATTCACAGTTTTGTAAGTAACCCTTTTCTTTCAGTAGTAAATACATTCTCCCTGCTGGTACTTACAGTGTACTGACGTCACAGAAATATGTTTTAGTTTTAATCTTCGTTCAGAGCAGCATGTCAGCAGTAGAATATATTCTGATACACATTTTGATCACTTGTACATGAATTCCAAGGTTTGTCTATTACTGTTGTTTATGCCGTATGTCCTTCAAACGTGAATTATTTCTGATTGCAGGAACTCATTTCATATTGAGTTAATTTCAGTCAGAAATTAACCCAGTGACCAAGTTACTTTTATAATGTTCAATCAGAAATGCACTTGATTAACTGTGAACCACCATTAAAAGGTAGTCACATTTACATAGAGGAGACGCCTTCCCACACTGCCTTTTCATTTCCACTTTCTACTCAGGCTCTCTCTGTCTCTGTCACACACACGCACACACACACTAAGACACTCAGATCAGCAGGCCTGTTTTCTCGTCAGGGTGATTATCCAGCTCATAACTCACTCAGAGCTTTCATTTGCACTATAATTCACACCAGTCCCAACGATGGCGGCTCTATAATTCACACACACACTGATTATCTCAGCTGTAACTCACACACCTGCAATCAGCCGAGCTGCACAACACCAAGTAGCGAGAGGAGGATGGGTAGATAAGTGACCGATAAGAGGCCGAATTTAAGCAAGCTAAATATCCATCACACACAATAAGCCCAGTTTGGGAAGAGATCTTAATGTCAGATTTGTCATTCAGTGTAAACAATACTGAGGATGCATTCTCATGTAACATGTTACATTCCAAGGAGCATTAAATCAATAACCATTTCATTTTCTGTCCACTATCATTTTGCAATGTGATGTAATGCTTGAGATCTCCTTGGAAATATTAAATATAACCCTTTGTGGTCTTAATTTAATGTTTCTGCTCCTCTGTGCTCTCAAAGGTATACGATTTTCTTTCAAACCAGCATATCCAAGCCATACAGTGTGCCAAAGAAATCGAATGAGCATAACTTAATATCCTTATGCTCATTTTCATACTCGTTGAACAGGCCGGTGGAGCTCAGTCTTCTCCCTCAGGGCAATAGTGGAATAATTATCTATTAGGTCAGACTGACGTGATTCCAATCATCTTTAATGGTGATTCTCGGGTATTCATTCTTTTGAAGATTAATGTGTCATTTCAGCTAAATGAAATGCCATGAATAGCAACATGTTCACATCACGTTGCTGTGTAGCAGGAGGACTAACACATGAAAACCTAATTATTATAGCGCACTCAATGACAGTGAAGCACAAAACATGTACTAAAGCGCCTTCACAAGTTGATGACGAACTCTTACACTTTGACATCTCTCTCTCTTTTCCTCTATTTCTCCTTCTTCAATTCTCTTCTGGACTGTATATAAAAGAAAATGCCATATAATAAAGTAAGGAACCACAACATATGGCTGTACCATAGTGACAGTGATAAAGCTCACTTCCCTAAGTTAATGACATCTTCTTTGCCCTCCTGCACTCCTTTTCTATCACTCCCGGCCATGGCCAGACTCTATTTATAGCTGCCGTGTCTATTATTGTACAGCTCTCTGTCTTTCTCCAGTCTTTTAAAAATGCGTCACTCTCTCTGTCTTTCTCTCTTTCAGTCTCACTTTTCCCTCGCTCTCTGTAATTGAATCGATAAACAGGCTTTAAAGGTTTTTTTTTCAGTTTTCAGGATTTCGTCAAACCGACTCCCTGTCCTCCGAGAGGAAGGGAGCCGTGGATGGACTACTGAACTCTGCTCTTGACTCCGAGAGTGGTTCTCAGAGCTGCTCTCACAGCCCCCTTTCATCTTTTTTTCCCCCCTCATCCATTCTCTTTTAAGTTTGATTTCTGTAAAGCTTTCTCAGGATTTAGTCCATCCTCAAAGATGTACTAGCTTTCGTATCGCGGGACGGCTTTTTTTTTTATCATGTTTATTTTAAAAGTTGAACGTAGTTGCTCGACTCTACAGCTGTTCCAGCTGTCTGACATAGAAATATTCTCTGTGAAACTTTAATATGCTACATACTCCAGCATATTGCACCACCTTCAACATGACCTCACCTCATTCTAATGATGGCTGTGTGAAAATGTCATCATTTTCACTGACCCCATTTACACCTGAAGTACGCCCTGACTATATTTTGTAAATGTTCCCAAAACACATTAAAAACAAAGCATGTAAATTTGATTGTAACTACAACATGTCCGTGTATGTTGGAGTCAAATTTGTTGACAAGCATTTTTGGTGAAATGAATGCAGGTAAATGATGTCTTAACATAATCTTGAAATGCGACACATTTGTAGTGGGTCGGTTCAAACCTTGCCTTCCCTTATTTAGGATTCTGAACCACATCGATGGACCATCTGGAGCTTTAATCGTTTTTGTTCAGCTCAAAATAATTGACAAGTCTGAAGGGAGCTGTTTTAAGTTGACAACACCTTACTTTGTGGTGGTAATTATGTTGTCTGGCTCGCACGGCGTGGTGAAAACAGCGTGTATTGTTTGTTTTTTTGTTGAGGCTTTTACTTTGTCAATTAATGAGCATCACGAGGTGTGATTCACATATACTCAAAAGGTAACAAGATTTCTCAGGCAGGCACAGCATGGAACTCCCTTAAGGATGCTCTCCCATTAAATATCAACAAAAATAACAGTGAAATACGGTGCAGAGATGATAAAATGAACTTGATTTGTTTTTAAGGAGTGTAATTTTAAAAAATCAATGTTTTACTTCAATTTCTGACTCAATTGGCCTTCTCCTTCACTACCTCTGTCTTTCTGTTCTTACCCCTCTTTCTGTACCACTTTAAATATTTTTCTGATTTCTCCTATGGCTCTAATTCTCTCTTTCTTTTACCGTTTTATCTTTTTTGCCCTCATTTTCTCTGCTCCCTGCATGTGCTCTTGTTTTTCTTTGCTCTCCTCTCATTTGAGAATCACTGAAATCAATGGGACAAAATGGAAGAGTGAACCTTTCTGTCAAGGCTGAGTGAGAGAGTTAAGGAAGGGCACCCACCCCTGAACTCACCTCCCTACGTAACTAATTGCCTATAATTACACAGACGACTGCCACAGAATGCAAATCAGATGAGATCCAGTCGCCTAATGTGCATTGTAAATCAGTTTTGTGTCATCGTGTGACTGAGCTGTATAAAGCAGTGAACACAATAGCATCGATAATATGAGACTACAAATACTGAAATGTTAAAAATGATAGCACAGCTTGAGCTGTAATTGCCTGCGTCATATCGATCATTTACTTGAATGTCACTTGTGTTAAGGAATCTATTGCAATTACAGGAAAAGGAAGTGGCTATTCAGAGGTCTTGTTCTCAGCTTTTTCTTTTTTTTCCCCTTTTTTTTCGACCCTCAGGAGGAATATTTGAATCCATTGAGAGCGGCCCCTCCGGAGCAGAGGAACTAGCCTTTAAATTTGCCTTGAACACAATCAACAGGAACCGCACCTTGCTCCCCAACACCACGCTGACCTATGACATCCAGAGAATAAACATCTTCGACAGCTTTGAGGCCTCCAGGAAAGGTGAGTCAGGAGATATGGGAATGTTTCTGCAAACCACTTAAAGTGTTTGCTGTTGACTGTTTGGCGTAACAGCTCACAGATTATGTGAATTCAACATTAACTACCAAAGATTGGAGACCAACGCAGAAAGTCAAAGTCACGGTCTGTGTCTGAAATCACTCCCAGCACCGCTGCATTTTTGGCACCTTATAGCCACCTGTAGTTCAGTGGGATAGTGTAAAAACATTGGCAGAAATGATTATTAAAAGATTATCAGTTGGGCTATGACCATTATCAAGCACCCATTCTGGTTACTCACTCTTTGTTTGTGGTGACCTTGGCAAAAATTGAACACCAAACAAAATGTAGAAACAGTGAAATTTAACAGGAACATTAAGCTGACTTGTTGCTTCTTCCGCTTGCTACCTTACCAGCATGTGATCAGCTTTCCCTCGGGGTGGCGGCCATTTTTGGCCCCTCACACAGCTCGTCGGCCAACGCAGTCCAGTCCATCTGCAATGCTTTGGGAGTGCCCCACATCCAGACCAAGTGGAAGCATCAAGTGTCAGACAACAGGGACTCGTACTATGTCAGCCTGTACCCCGACTTCTCCTCCCTCAGCAGAGCCATCCTCGACCTGGTGCACTTCTTCAAGTGGAGAACAGTCACTGTGGTCTATGACGACAGCACAGGTACAGGTACAGTTGGTGTCTGTCCTTGTATTCCAGCGGCGCTTGTGTTTTGCATGATGAGTGTGACAGTGTTTACGACCTGCGGCCTTTATGCCCTAAAATGTCCAGAAAAACAAGAGGTACCAGGTGAACTACAAAAAGCAGCAATGCTGCTCAGAGTTCAGTGAGTGCTTTGTAACCTGTCAAGTTAATTCAGAAATCAATAGCTTACTGTTCTGCCTCAGTCCTGCAGGTGCTGCCCATGTCAGTCTTCCAGAAGAGTGAGCAGCAGCATAGAAAAAAAGAGAACCACATTACCCAGAATGACCCAATGTCTCTTCAGATTAATGCAATGCAGAATTGTAGTATGTGGGGACTGACAACAGCCATTAATAACACACAGAGACTCTTGATCTCTGAGGGTGCCTATCAAATGTGTCTGTGAGCCATTTTGTGTATCCTGTGACTTTGTGGAGTGGCTCATAATATGCATTTTAAAAGACGAGTCGTATTTTAGCCGGAGTGCTGTGATATTTTTATGAGGTAAAGTGTAATCGCTCCAGAGAAGATAACAATATTCAAATGCTCATTCGCAATTTATGAGCTATTTGGCATGATGTGGTTGACAACTTAATGTAAGTAAATTAGATAGACTTGAAAGGAGGATTAAATTTTAGACAGGTTGCATAATGAATTCACTCCCTAGGCTGAGCAAATGAACATCATCTTGTGGTTGACATCCTAAATTGTGCCACTAAATATAAATTTAAACCCTTTTCTGTTCCTTTTAACAACTATTAGTGTAATAGTTTTACTGTTAATTTGCTTCCTCCAGCATCTCTTCTTTCACATCTGTTCCATACACTTCAGTACAAACAGCCAATCCTGCAGCCTAGCGCCCGTACGTTAACCTCGGATGATATCCCAATGACTCGTCCCACTTGCCACATTATTCTGACTCATCTCCTTGGCCTCTCTTCACTTCCTGCCTTGGAGCTTGGTACGTTAACACCCTCGTTCTCCAACAAACTGCCCCAGTGAGATGCCAAAAGGTGACCTCTCGCCTCTCTCTCTGTCAGATAGGGCCTCCACTGTGGAGCATTTCTGCTGTAACACACCTGACGCCCTGAAAAGTGTGACAGCTGCATAGCCGCGTTGCTTCCCCCGACCGCTTCCACCTGGTCCCAGGCTGTAATCACACAGCTTCATGCTCCAGGGCCCCTCGCTGCTGATTGGAGCCTATCTGACGGCTGGCAGGAAAAACTATCGGAGGGGATAAAATATTCACACACAGCCGTTAGAAGATCCAGGGGGAAAGTCTGAAGGCATTAGCCAGAGCCCACAAACATCTACACTGACAGTGTTTCCCAAACGTTGAGCTCCCTTGACAGATTTTTTTTTCTTGCTTAACACCTCCCAAAGTGTCAGTGCGAACAAAAACAAGGAGACGCAGACATGCCCTAGAGTAGGGATCTATTGGGATTACCTAAGGAAAGCTCCAGGAGGTTCAGTATCCCTCCCTACAATGGTACTTTTCACAACAAGACCTCCATGTTCCTATTTCACACCAATCTTTCTATAGGCCTCAGGGAGACCCAGCCCCACTCACAGTAAGACCATTAAACTGCTCACCCAGCACTTCATTTCAAAATAAAAAATAGGCTGAGCTATCTCAAAGTGGTTCCACGAAAAAAAAAAAAATCCTATCTCTCTCCAGTTCCCTCTCAAACTATCCTTGCTGCTCCATCCATTTTTATACCCATGACAAGTAATCATCTCTCCCATCAATCCAGCCTCTTTCATCCCTGCACTCTGAAGTTCTTTACTGAGAGAGAAACTCATTGTAATCTCATCACAGTATCTCCCGGAGAGCTTTCTACCTGAGCGTGTGGTCGAGAAATGAAAGGTGAAGATTGTAGCTCAATATGTGACTGCGGTGTCAGGCTCCCTAGGGGCAAGTACAAGCTGGGCAAACAGAGCCTCTCTCATCAGAGCACTCTGAAGCGTGCGTGAGAGAGAGACAGGAGAGGCAGGATTGACCACGGCTTTCCATCAGGATAAAATTGAACCTATTCCATGCTACTGTATGGAAGACGAGAGCAGATCAGCATTTGGGAGGCTTCTGTGGGATTGGAAGTTTCTGTAGGCGGGTGCGGATCGAGGTTCTTTCCATTTTGTGCTTTTTGTATAAAAGAGTGTAATGTGCTGGGTTGGTGTTAAATTCTCTTGATAGGTCTGTAGCAGTCTGTGTGCTTGCCAAGCATGAGTAGGAGGATCAATAGACTGAGGATTAGGAAGGCATGCATATGAGCCTTTTTCTGCTGAGAAAACCTGAATCCAGTTGGTTTTTGTGGCCTCCTCAGCATCACAGATACTTCAAAATGGCGGCAGATCAAACACACTATGTTGCAGCATCTTTAAAATTCCTTTTTCACGCTATGTATCCCTCTTTGTCTGCAGGTCTTATTCGACTACAGGAGCTGATCAAGGCACCGTCACGATACAACATTCGTTTGAAGATCCGACAGCTGCCCACAGAGACCAAGGACGCCAAGCCACTTCTGAAGGAGATGAAGAAGGCAAAGGAGTTCCATGTCATCTTTGACTGTGGACATGAGATGGCTGCCTGGATCTTAAAACAGGTATAAACCAGCTTAATGAGCCATGTTAGTTTATTAGATTCATTGCAAAATCCAAACCAATTTATGGCGACCCAAAGTGATTAATATTAAATGAATAGATAAATGAATAATGTGTAATAATATATGAATAAATTGTGTAAAATATATAAATGAAACAGTGGAAAGTCTGTTTTTATTTCATAATGGCATTTTTTATTCCAGGCCACTTTTTGTTTCATAATGTCACTTTTCATCACTTTAATGTCACCGCCCTCTCACATTTCAACCAATCACATGCCTTCAGCCTCTGAAGCTAGCAAATGCAACAACTGCTACCAGATTTAGCCAGTGAGCACCTGTTAGCCAGAGCAACAACAATGTCAAAGTAATTCTGAATCATGTATCTATTGCTGTAAAGAAACACAGCACAGACACCGAAACGAACATCTCCTTTTATTTACCTAGCTCAACAAGGCTGCACATGCTACCTACCTGGCTAACTAACTGAGCTTGGTTTATTAACTTACCTCGGCTGCGTTGGTTCTTAAGACACTCAGCTCTATTAAGATCCAAAAGACAGGAGCTAGCTAATACTGCTAACATTAGCTCTTTACTTTGATGTAGTAGTAATAATCCAAGCTCACAAGCCGGCCTAGCTAGTTAGCCGGCTAGGTAGGTAGCATGAGCAGCCTTGTTAAGCTAAGGCTTAAAAGCTAAAGAGCTAACTGGCCCAGTGCTAAATATGGTAGCAGCTGTTGAGCTTGCTCAAGAGAGGCACGTGATTGGCTGAAAGGTGAGGGGGCGGTTACTGTTGACAAAACCACTGTCATGACAAGTGACATTATGAAATAAAATCTGTCATTATGGAAAGTGACATTATGAAATAAAAGTGTCATTGGGGAAAAATGCCAATATGATATCAATACAAACTTTTGAAAAAGGGCATTTTGAAATAAGAATGTCTGTAATGAAATCAAAATGATACCTAATAAAACAAAATGAATGATGAAAGAACATTTCATATTGATATGTTGACTTTCAATCATTTCTTCAATTATTTCCCAAATTGCTGGTTCGTTTATTTATATTTCATTCAGTTTATTCATATGATTTATCTCATAATGTCTTATTTATTTTATTATTGACCACTTTGGAGTTCCACATTATTCACCTTTAGGTTCAATATGTAAACAGTAGAAGCAGTTGAGTTGATGGAACAGTCTGCTGCATTTGTGAATAGGATGAGTCATTTCATTATAGCGCTTCGTGAGCTGAATTAAAACTGAATTAACTGCAGTCCAAAAATGTGCATAATTTCCCCTTATAGAAACATAGACTCAATACATAGGCTCAGTTCATTCATTATGTATACTAAAACAATAAGCTCATATATGTGTTCCCTTTTATTACTCCTCCTCTCTTTAAGCACTGATGCAAATGATTCAGATACCTACTTTCTGCTCTGTGCATCTTTAATCTCTCTGTAGAATATTAGATCTCTACTACTGACCCGTCATAATGGATGCTCTCTATTGCACAATAAAGGTTTTTTAATTAGAAAGTCTAAGTCTGCTCACAGGCATGTTAAATTCATTTAACAGAGGCACATTATTTATGAGAACGGTGGGGGTTCTCATTGAATTGAAGTCTTCTCAGAAGCATATTGCACTGCTTGATTTCTCTATACAGCTGTGTGTTTACGGGAAGCAACGATAATGATTATTTATTGACGGTGAATAACATGTACTTTAAGTCAACAGCTCAATTCAGTGCCTCTTCCTGCAATGCTTCCTTGTATTTGTTATGGCCACAGTGTTTTCTTTACTGTAAAGAGCCGTAATAGTGTGCTCACAGAAAATAACAAGTACTTTTTTTTTTTGTCTATTCACATAGAGAGGGAGCTGTGAAATAAACAGTATCACATCAGTACAAACAACAAACACATGTAAATCCTTTTTCCAAACAGGAAAAGAAGCTTTAGATGTGTCACTCGATCTCTTGTGCGACGTCGGTCTACTGCTTTTATTCTTTTTTTAACATAAACATCTCCTTCAGGGTTTGGTTGAGCCGTGGGGGGTAGATTACATGATGCCGGTTGGGCTGTGGGGGGCAGATTAGATGATGCCATTTCATTCTAAGTGTAATAATAATTCAATATGTCTTTTAATCGATCGCCAAGCCGCACCCGGCCCCCTATTTCAAAATGGTCTAGCCACGCCCCTGGTCTCTTTTAATGTGAAACTCTCAGATGCCTCCCAGGCCAGTGCAGAGAGGTCAGTGTCAGAGTGACTACACAGGTTCAATAGAATCCAAATGAGGAATTAAAATGAAATGAATAGAGTAATAAGCTAATTAAGCTATTAATCTTTAATTTTTAGTTGCTACCAACTATTTTCTTCTCCATTTAGGCCCTGGCCATGGGTATGATGACAGAGTACTACCATTATATCTTTACTACTCTGGTGAGTACGCTGGCACTTCTTTTTGTATGTTGTCAATATTATATACTATGTTGTTTATTACATTTTTTGCACAGCACTACTATGCACTTAAAAATGTGTGTGGTTTGAACTGTTTTCTTTTTCTGGGCTTATTGCAGTGCTAACATTCACCTGTTTGTGCTTGTTGCAAGGCAAAAATACATCCATCTGTCTGAGTGTCTGATAGCAGCTTTTCTTCTCTGAGAATAAAATTAAATACGACTCAACCAGGAGCCAGTCGAAGAAAAACATGCCATTATTTTCATTTTGCGCAAAGCATTTTGAACCTGAACTACAACCTGAACGTGTGCTGATAGAAATAGATGGCCTTGAAAAGCTGACTCATTGTCATGTAATTGATTATAAATATACACTTTGCATTTCAAAGTATCAGTTGTGAAAGCCAAAATCCTGAGTGTAGGAAACAAAAGCAGTTGGATATATTTTATTCTGACTCTGGCAGCGATTGAAGTTCTCCAAAGTTCTTTGATCTAGCCACTGCAAAGATTACTTGCTACGCTCCAAATGAAAAAGCAGCACATCTTCGCTGAGCCCAGAGAACAGAAGACAGAGAGCTCAGATAACAGCCCTGAGCAAATGAGACTGTCACCCATTTGGTCCATTATAGCTCTAACAAACAAATGGCATGCTGTGTTGTTTGGAGCACAATTGGTAAGGCTGAGGGAAAGGTTGGAGAAAACTGACCTGAAAAAGACATTCGCCAGTGCACAGGGCATGTAACTATCCCTTGTGCAGCCACATAAGAACCCACCTGGCTAGATGAAAGGGGGAGTGAGTGACAGCAGGTATGTCATTGGGAAAGGAAAAAGAATAGTGATTATAGGTCTATTTCTGCAGCATGCTGCTGCTTGTCGGGGTGGAAACATGCCTACTTTAACATCAGCCAGTGTTTGGCAGGTTGGGGGCCACTGTGCTGGCCAAAGCTGCTGTATACTGGTACCAAGCCATCCATGCTGCTTTCAGAATAGGACAGCAAACATTGACCGTGGCAACCCCATTCTGCGTCCATCACCTGCTGTTGCTCTGTCAACTGTGTTGTTGCATCCCAGAGACATCTGCCTGGTGAGATGCCAGACATGCTGTATGCAGGACAATTGGGTTGTCCTTTCACTTCCACATGATAGATGGCAGTCCACCAAAAGCCTGCCTGTAACCTTGAAAGCCTCGCCTTAATCAAGGCTGCTGACTCAGCATGAGATAAAATAACTCGTGAAATACCTTCAACTGCACTTTTCTGCTCTCACTTCCTTTGCTAAAGCTGCCACTCAAGTGGCTGCTCTTAATTATTGAGGACAGATGAGAGATGCACAGCGTACAGGTGTACAAGCAAAGATGAAAAATTAATTATTTCCGCAGCACATCTAGCACATCTAGACTTTCATCTTTGTGCGTGCAGGACCTTTTTGCCCTCGACATGGAGCCGTATCGCTATAGTGGAGTCAACATGACGGGGTTCCGCATCCTCAACACAGAAAACTCTCAGGTGTCGTCAATCATCGAGAAGTGGTCAATGGAGCGGCTACAGGCCCCACCCAAACCGGACTCTGGCCTTCTGGATGGATTCATGACGGTAGGCTTAATTTTTTTCTCTGCTGCTTGCATAATGCGCATGTTATGCTGTGTGTGCAAAAATATGCTTATAGCTGCACTTCCTCCTTGCATGTCCAAATGACCAAATCAATTGGAAGCCATATGTAATGCAACGGCACCTTTCAGGGTTTTATGCTGCAGGCGCTTATGTTTCTCTATGGATCTAGGTGACTGTAGATTTTAAAAAAATCCATGTTTTTGACATATACAATAGCCTCAGCAGAGAATGAATGAGCACCAGTTGTCAATCACAAGCTCCATGGTGCAAGGCTCCTGGGGTGGGCATGGGAGCGGCGTGTACGCCCTCTGCCTGGAGCTCTTGGGTTGGTGCTCCTGGGTCTAAATGCTCAGTAATGAGCCGGTGTGAATGGTAATAGCCGTTTATCTGCCCTCCTGCCTCTCACAACCCTCCTCTGGGAGCGTGGCCAAAATATGACAATCTGTCAGTGTTCATGCAGAGAGAGGGAACAAATTGGATGGAAATTATGGCCTTGGTTTTTTAGGATGGCTTCCAAAAAAGCATTGGATAAGGTGATTTGAAAGTGAAAAAGGGAATGGAGCTCGTCATGGACATTCAAGGTCCCTCTCTGGGTCTGTTGTTGTAAACAGTCAATTTACTCCACCTCCCTCACAACACCTTCCTTGCAGACAAACACCTTTTTTTCCCTCTTTCAGCCAGCCTTTCTTTCTTCTTGCCAGATTTCAGATCTTGTATCAGAAATCAGTGTAATGAAAGAAGTGTCTTCACATCAAAGCTTTTGAATTAAACACAGTGCGTCACCGCCTTAATTCATGCTTACATGTGATGAAAAATGAAAATGCAACATTATAGAAATATATGTGTTTTTTCTTTACTTTCCTAAATAAAGCCATGTAAATATACAGCTGTTAATTGTAATGGCTTGCCAGAAACATACAGTATGCACTGCTTTAAATATAGAAATATCATATTTTACTGTGTGCATCTTATTTCCCATGTGACACTCGAGTACGCAAAAATAAGTAAAGTAGTTATGTATGCAAAAAGATTAATGCAACGTACAAAGAGGTTAAATCACTTGTTGCCTTTTTTCTCCACCGGAAATGAATGGATATTAGTGGAGAATGTTGAATTGATTAATTACATTGCATGAATCATTTTGTCAGATCCTATACTACATATTGACATATCTCACTGGACTAGAACCACCGTTAAATAATGAATAATGCGTCCAAAGGCTCATGCAAGCTTGATAAAGTACTTCATTAGAGCGCTCTATTTATGAATCCCGGCTCTGATGTATTTTATTCTTTAGAGTGTTCCACCCTAAGAGGATTCCTTATAATGAGTGAATGAAGAAATAGCCGCATGAATATAAAAAGATTGTCATTTTAGTGGTATGATAAAGGCATAATGGAGAAACAGTTCTGCTGCTGATTTTAATAATTAGCCAGTGCAACATTACAAATGTGTGGGTTAAAATAATATTTGGTTTCCCTGCAACTGAAATGTGTTTAATTAATTTGTAGATTTGCCTGACATTTATGCTACAGTGCTGTGGGCTTAGAAGCCACCTTGAAGGGCATCATTAAATGAAAGTGAGGGAGGGCTGCAGCAGCCAGCGTGTGACCTTCCACCCCCGACCCTCCCTCCCTCCAACCTTTTATTCCCTCTCTCTCATACCTTGTTCTTATTCTCTGCAACACAGAAGCCTTGCTGGGCTCTGCGCTTGTTTGTGCTCGCTGGCCAGGCAACAGTTGTGTAGCGATGGTTACCAGGACAACGCCGTCCGTGTCACCTTGTGATTTCATGAAGGATTGATTGACTGAGATGGTGGAAGCAGGAAGGGGGGGGTTGGTGAGGAAGAGGAGAATGAGCAGGAAAGAAGGGGGTGGGGATGTTACGAGCGTTAAGAGGTACATGCGATGTTTCCTCACGCCACTAGGCTCGCATTAATGCGGGGTGGTGTATAATCACAGTGACACTCTGCGCCTTGGGTGAGGCCGAGTGTTGTCTCGGGGAAGGATGCATAATGAGAAGTCCCTCCTCGGCCGAGGCAGGCTCGCAGCCACAAACACACTCGGCCCCTGCCTCTTAACTCTGTTTGTCAGAAGTATCTCCGGCGTGGAGGGATGCATAATAAGAGCAGGGATGCTAATTAGTCGAGTTCATTTGTGTGTGGACGTGCTAGTGTGGGTGATCTCGTCTGTTTGTGTCGACTCTTTAACCGTATCCCTGGAGTAATTTGAAGCTCAAATTGTTGTAACCTTCATATGAATTAACAGCAGTTAGAGACCCACAACCTGTTTAATTATAAATAGATAGATAGATAGATAGATAGATAGATAGATAGATAGATA
>NTHP01000573.1:212529-333255 GCA_003416845.1 Oplegnathus fasciatus | reverse complement strand
CAGAGCAGGGACCTTCTGGTGAAGGAAAAAGAATGAGCTCAAAGTCTGAAGACGGACATGTCCTTGTATGTTGTCAGTAAAGCTGCTGATGTTGTGTAAGTTCACAGACTAAGTAGATCTGGTTTTAGGGTTTCCACCAGGCAAGTTTAGTGTGTTTATGTCAATTTAAATCAACTTAATTTCAACTCTGATAGAACCAGGTAACAGAAAAACAGGTAACAAAAATAAATTAAGAGCCATAACGAGATGTCTCAAATAGGAACTTCAGTCTTCTTTCAGGAGAACTGCTGTGCCGTTTGCAAGGAGTGAGGGGAACTAACAGAGGAAGTGACCTCAAAACACATTTATGGGTATAAAGACATTGTGTTCTGTATTTGGAGAGGAGACTAGGGGGATGCTAATATTCATTTCTTCATGTTTCTTTCAACAAACATCAGAGAAGGTGGGTTACCGCAAAGAGGTCCATCCTGTGTATTCAAAGTTACAGGGACCGCAGTCTGATTTCTTTCACCTCTTTCTATCCTGGCTGGATGGCATCTGACTTGTGTTTACTTTGTTTACATCATTACTGTTATACTCAATTTTCAGAGACCTGAAAACACTTCTTTAAATGTCTTTGCTGTTGTCTCCAAACACATTTCTTCAAAGACAGATATGTCACGTTAGCCTACATATACAGATGTTGTAGCATAAAGTATGGAAGAAAAAACAAAAAAAAGACAAACAAACTGTAAAATATAATTTGAAACCTGGCTTGAATGATGATTTTATTTAAAAATCTGTTGCATTAAAGTGTTAAACAATGTTTTAGGAAACATNGTCACATGGTGCAGCGACAATCACCTGAAGCTCAATATCAGCAAAACCAAGCCAAGTCTGTGGTGGACTACCAGAGGAACAGGAGGCCCCCTGTCCAGGGAGAGGAAGTGAAGAGGATGGACTCATACAAGTATCTTGAGGTCCAAATCAATAAAAAAATGGCCAAAAAAGTGTTTTTCCAGGACATTATGATGTCACAGTGAAGTTGACATTTGACATTTTGGGTAAAAAATGTCATCACTTCATCATTTTATCCTATCATAATTAGCACACGTTTAGTTATGGCCAAAACGTGTTTTGTGAGGTCACAGTGACCTTTGACCACCGAATTCTCATCAGTTCATCCTTGAGTCCAAGTGAACATTTGTGGCAAATTTGAAGAAATTCTCTCAAGGCGTTCCTGAGATATCACGTTCACGAGAATGGGACGGACGGATGGACGGACGGACCATCTCAGTGTTTAGCATTAATTAGCATTAAGTGTTTAGCATTTTCCCCTCAAGAGTTGATGAAGACCAAAAGCTTTAGGAGAGTTGAACATTGGACAAGTTCGTCAGGTGGCTACAAACACGCCTCCAAAAGAATGCTAATGTTGCTACATGTCAGCTGGATGTGTGCTGGAAGTTTGCTAAGCATTTGCAAACACAATTTTCATATCAATTTTATAAAGTGTAAGTGGACAAAAAATGGATGAATGCTGCTTTAATCCCCTGCCTCAGAACAATGAAAAAATTAAAGTATTGTTTTACTTTCAGGGCCACCAAAAGCTTTTGGGAGCAGAAGCTTTTGTTGCCAGACCTGCTGTGAAAGCAGAGGGTCTGTTTGTTGAGACTGGCTCTGATTTTAAATTTCAGGACTATTTGCTAAAAGAAATACCTTCAAGCTGTATTTTTAAAGGGACGGAAGAAAAAAAAGTCAATATATTAGGTGCCTGGTGAGCTAAGGCGCCTTTATCCTGAAATACTGTGCAAATAGAACCCACATGAATTGGAGCACTGGTGGTGGCTCTCTATCGTCTCAACTATTTTTATAATGAATTTCTATTATTCAAGATGAGTGTATGGGCTGAAAAGAAAGTGACATGCAAAGCGACAAAGATGTGGACTTCTGAGTAGCTGTTCATAGGCTTGTTTGGCAAGAGAAACATGGATTTGAAGGGGACAGAAGTATAGTCTAGTTCACAGTAATCTCAGTGTTGTAGACTGTTTCATCTGGAGTAGCAGAGATGAGGGTGTTAAAGAAAGTAAATAATGTAGAATCCTCCTGGCGAATCTCTTTTGTGGTATCACATCCCATCAGAGAACAGGTCCTTCTCTCTCTTTATTGGCCCAATCAGGTTGACAAGTGCTCTGCTGCTGTTGTGCAATATTGAAGAGAGGGGGAGAGGAACAGAGGGAAGAAATTCCCACACCAACCGCCATCCTACAATACTGTGACATTTCTTTTCTTTCATGTCATTATCACGTCTTCCTCAGATGGAAAAATCAAGTCTTTGCAAAACCTGAAGGATGAAACAATTCCTCCGTCCACCACAGGCAGAAACGCAGCAATGGAACTTCCCAGGGCCGTCTTAATGAAGCCTGAATGTGCATTGGTGTACACATTGTACAAATGTGCATTAACGTGTGTGATTTGATTTGCAGAGAAGAGGAGATGAATTTGAATTAGATTTGAGCATGTTTTGATTTGATTTGGAGAGAAACAGGCAGGGGAGGGAAATGTCAAAGTGTCCACCAGGAAACACAACAGCACCAGAGTCTAAAGAGTGGGGAAACGCAGCATTTACTGAGCAGTTTACGTGAGCTGCTCTACCAGCACATCTTCAACTTGCAACAGTCCCACGAGTCAGAGATGAAAAAGGAACTTGCTGCAGAATCTGACATCCCTTGTCAAACAGCGCGCACAAAGAGGAGCCCTGCAAGCATCAGAGAGCAGCCTCAGCAGCAGCTGGATATCTGGGCAAACCTCTGACCGCTGACAACCTGCGCTGCTTTGTTTTACACATGTGCTGGCACACTTCCCTGGCAGCAAAAAGAGTTTAATGAGCAAGAATCTATACACTGCAAAAACATCTGTCTTAACAATTCTCATATTAAGCTTTAAAGACTTATTTTTAGTTTTGTAGGAATGAGAGGCAACATCTCGGGACAAGATAATATAAGGCAGATCTCTGCAGTAGTAATATGAAAATTTTTTAAACAAGCTGATTTGTTTTGGAAAGAGGATTTTATCCTATCAGCAGATTCTCTTTTTATCTTATTTTGGGACTCATTAGCAGTAAATGACTGGACGAGGTGGAGATTCTTGCAGTGTAACGACACGATAAAAACAAAAACAATTGTTTGTGATTGCTGAAAATAATAAAAACAGAAAACTGAAAGAAATTGAGCAAAAATGATAAATAAGATAATCACCGGTGTGGTTTAATGGAGCATTTGCATCACTTCAGGCAGAGTACTGAAGTCGTGCTTGTATCAGTTAGTTTGCTGTTTCGTTCATGCTTCACCATCATTGGCTAATTCATCATCTGCTTGGCTACCAGCTGACCAGTCACACCTAATCACATTATGGCAACCTTTATAACCTGACACTTCTCAATAACTACTCTGCTGATACCTTCATGCCAACACCATTAGCTGCTGCAGCTCCATCTACAGTACCACCTCAACCTCCAACGCTTTTAGTGTTGTTAAGTAAGACCTGTGGTCATGTATGTGTTTGTTAAGGGGGATTCAGTTCTCCAGCAGAATCCTTGTTGCTGCTTGGATTCTTAGAGAGCTCCCTCAAATCTTCCACCAAATCTAATTGCATGACCCGTCACAATAAATGGTCAATTCCTAACACAAATACATTGAACCAAACTCAAGTGGTGGTGTGATCAAACCACAATAACTTCTTTTCCACCAAAGAGTTTGATATAATTTGACTGAATTAGTTCTTGCTGTCTTTTCTGATAATAAAAGGAAAATCTGATGTTGTTATTATTTGCCATTTACACCTGCCATTACATAATATGGTACACATATGGATGGATTGCCCTGAGTTTTTAATGGACATTCATGCTCTCCAGAGGATGAATCCTACTGACATTGGTGATCTCCAGAGGTGTGGTTTTGAGTGAAATGTCTCGCTAAGACGGGTACACACTACCCACTAAACATCACCATGTTAGCATTGCCACTGCAAAACTCTTGTTTGGTATATGTTGATGAGTAGATGTATATAGAAAATTAGATAACAAGTGACTGAGAACAACAATTTACCACATACAGAAGAATGATTTTGGTGTCTGTAGACTCTATGTTGGCTCTATGCACTCAGTGTTATTTCAGGACATACAATGTCGTCTGAGGAATATAGCAAACAAGAGTGAACATTGATTTAATGATTTTAAGTCAAAGTTCTGGAAATCTCAAAGTCACATGGGGGGATGAGTTTTCTTTCCTCCCAGCCTGTCAGAGCGTCTGTCTTCGATGCCCTTCATTGTCAGCACGGCTCCGGTGTCACACACAATCAGCACCCAGCCACGGAGAGGCGTGTGGGGCGGATTCATGGGATGGCACTGCCTGCCACATTTGTTACTCCTGTCACCAGCTGCAGGAGACATCTCATAAATGGAGTGGGCTGGGGGTGTCAGAGGACGTCCGTCTCGTCATGCAGCAATATTCAGGTTTGCCTATGCCTACACCCCACTCTCACCCTCACCACCACCACCACCAACCCCCCACCTCCCCTCGCCATCCGTCTCCGTCCCTGCTCATTGTTACTGTATGACATTGAAAGATGTTTGGAGCTGCACAGAATACAGCGCTGTGATTTGCAAATCCCAACAGTGTTGAAAAAAAGCAAACCAATTTAACTTTCATCCATTTAAAGAATCATATTTACTTATTTATTAGGGAGAGTGCACCTTAATCAACATTTGAATGTAAATGGACCGGATCTTGGCAGAGTGTTAAAATGCTTCTACCAGCAAAGTTGATGATTTTTCATTGACTCTTTTAGTCATGTGGTTCTTTGGATGGCAGTGTTGGTCTGTCAGTCAGTCCACCACTCTGGTCCAGACTGAAATATTTCAACAACTATTGGATGGATTGCCATGAAATTTTATACACACCTTCATGGTCTCCAGAGGATGAATCCTTTGGTGATCCCCTGACTTTTTCTCTAGCCAACAGGTTAAAGTTTCCAGTAAAATACCTCAACAAACGACATTAATGGTGTATCCTAATGACTTTGGTGATTTTTCCTCTAGCGCCACCATGAGGTTGACATTTGGATTTCTAGTCAAATATCTCAACATATAACGGATGGATTGCCATGAAATTTGATACACACATTTATGTTCCCCTCAGGATGAACTGTAATAACTTTGGTTATTTCTAAACTTTTCATCTAGTGCCATCATCGGGTCTAAATTTTTAATATCCTTTAGTTTATGACCAAATACTTGCAAAAATAACGTCATGCCCATCAGCCTCAGCTGGGCTTTGTGTTTAGTGCTAATTTGCAAATGTTAGTAAAATGCTAAACTAAGAACATGGTAAACATTATAAGTGCTAAACATCAGCATGTTAGCATTGTCATCATGAGATGTCATCATGTTAGCATTTAGCTCAAAGCACCGTTGTGCCTAAGAACAGCCTCACAGAGCTGCTAGCGTGGCTGTAGACTTCTTATTTAATACCTTCTTCAGAGTAGATGTCATGTAGAATGACCTTGAGCCTCCAGTGCTTTCAATAAGATACTGAGCAATAACCGAAGTTATCCTCGTGTGCACAAACAGCAGAAATTCCTCTTCTCATTTTATGTCCCCTTCCTTCCTGCTTCACATGTGGAATCTTAAAAGGCTGGAACTCACATTAATGAAAAGAGGTCAGTACAGCAGCTATACTTTCATCAAGGTAATTGATAGAGAACTATGTAATGAACCTGCAGTTAACCAGACGGTTTGCTGCTGCTGCATTTGAGAGTCATAAAGTGTTCTTTTACAGCAAACCAATAACCCCTGTAGACATTAAGGCAATCAGGTCTGAACACTGAGCATGACTTGAATTGCTGGGGTAATAATAACCTGGTAAAGTCCGGCTTCTGCTGCAGTAAAGCCACTTCCTGATTAATTAACCCTGGTCTGCACGCTTTTCTATCTATGGCTGAGACATGAGAGAGCGCACCGTGGCTCCCACTGAAGCCCGGGGCCACTGGCTTTATGAGGACTGTAAATCAAAGTGGCACAGATATGTAATTTTTTAGTAAGTCACAAAGTTTTGTTTTTTATTGGAGAATCGTGGGGATGAATTGTTCTGGTGGTGTACCTGCTGCTCCTTTTGGTGAGAATACAATGAATAAAATATAAACTTCCCTGTCTATCACTAATGGTGCCGATGATATAATTCCCCTTGTTATCAAGGTTGGCATCCCAGCTGCTGTGTGAAATCATAATTAGCGATATATATTACTTCCAATGTGATTATCTCATTAAATATCAGCCATCTAATCAAATCATAATGATGTTTATATCATCTGGGGTGCGCAGTTAACTCATAAACTGTAAAAATGAACTCTCCTGATATCAATAAGGCCGTGAAAACACAGATTTGATGAAAATAATATAAAAAAATGAACTTTTACTGTCAAACTGCTTGTTAGCAGGATCATAAACTGTGTGTTTTTAACTTTGAGGGATGGGAACAGGAAAGCACAAAGGTATCATACAAGGGTGTGGACATGATTGGAATATGTATGACCCCATGATATTCCTGATGTCCCTGACATCCCTGATGTTCCTGGATCTGAAGGGTAATCGGCCTCGTAAAAGCCTGTGGAGAAGCCATGGGTCGGTGATCCCGGGCCGAGCCTCATATCCCACCGACAGAGAGGGACGGAAAATACTATTGACTCATCATAAAACTGTCAAGCGAGCCAGTTATCCACATCAGCAAACACAGTCACATTTCACTGGCACAAATAGCACGCTCGCCATTAATAAATCCAACACGCTCTGAAGGAAATACAGTAACCGGGGACCAGCTTTTCTTTCTGCCTTGAGACGGTGGCAAGAATGTTGTCTCTGGAAACAAGTCTGACTGTGTCTTTCAACAGAAGGCCTTCTTTGAATAGCTGATGAGAAGCATGTACTTGCTGTTGGCATTGTTTTTTGTCTTGCCTCCTACGTCCCGCTCCTCCATATCTGTTTATTGGGTAATAAACATCATGTTCAGCTCCATCTGTTGTAGAAAAATGTCATCTTTTGGGAAATCTTGATGTACAAATCTTGGATTTTAGTCGAGTCAACAGAGCTTTGTCTGTTGGATTATATGATCTCAGCAGTTTTCAGTGCAATTTCACCTGTTTTTCAAATACTGATATGCAGTGACGTCCTCTTTAGCTGCACAGAGGTAAGGAAGGCAATCCTTTGAAAATCCTTTGAATTTGCATTGTAAACAGTTGAAATAATCCACCCAGTTATGACCGTCTTTCATAGAAAAAAACATTTAAGACTCATTACTGGGCAAATTGACATGCTTAGATGGATATTTTTGCTCTGTAAGAAGCTCGCTCAAGCTTTGTTTCTAAGCTTCAGTGGTGTTTTGAAAATCCCTGTTACATAAACAGTACATAATGGCACGCAGAGCCATGAAGCAATGTGCCAGCACAATATATAATCTATACAAGTCTTTGATGTTTTGAAAAGAGAAGCTGGGAAAATCAACTACAGTACGTGGCAATGGACAAAAATACCCTGGGTATTAGGGAGTGCTGTATTTCTGGACGAACGGAAATTAGCTGAGGTGTGGGATTTTGATTAATATTCTCAGTCACTAATGACTCAGGACCAGATTGGCTGATAAAGGCTAGATAACCATGTGAGAGACATATGATCTGGATACATGGAGAAACGTTCGGTCACTGTGATTTGTTGCAATCTACAATAGCAGTGTCTTCCCTTTTTACTTTATCGAAGCAGGGGGAATCGGGGCAGTGACTTCCTGAGGTCTTCTTTTATATTTAGGTTTTTGCACAGATTAAACAAACAAGATGTAACGAGTTAATTAGTGAGCTTTAGAGGTGCTGGTAGGCAAATTCTGTTACTGTACCTTTGGACAGAGCCCAGCTAGCTGTTTTGTGTCTTCATGCTTAACTAAGCTAGACAGCTGCTGGCTGGAGCCTTATATTTACTAATTAGATATAAGAGTGCTATCAATCTTCTCATCTAAGACCCCATTTACAGTTAGTCACTTCATGCATCTTGGGTGGATTGGAGACACAGATAGCTATCTGATCTCAAAAGAGAATAAATGTGTGAAAGTGTAAGTTAACCCAAGGAGCGTTCAAGAGGAAGTTTGAAATCCGATTGCTCAAACTTTAGGAGGGGGTTTGTCTAATCATCTACTGGCTTCATATTTAGTGTACAGACACGAGAGTGGTATCAAACTTCTCATCTAACTGTTGGAAAGAAAGCACAAAAGGGTATTTCCTAAAATTTCACAATATTCATGTATATTATACATATACATACATAAGTGTTTTAAGCTTTAAGCTCACCATTGAAAGAGAACGATAGGAGACTGTTTCCAGTAGGATGTAGTTAAAGTTACAATGGAAGTTGGCACATAATGTTGACCTGGCCCAGTTATCAGCTCTACATTTCTCAGATTTACATATTTTATTAAAAAAGGGTCCCTCATTTATTTCTGGAACCTATTAAAGACTAACTTTATTAGTAACTTTATTGACCTGTTTTAAAAGTGGGCTTCAGTCTGTCAGTCTCTCGCCGCCTTGACTTGAAGTTACTTTGAAAGGGAACATATCCGTCTATTCTGAACATGCCCCCAAGCGGTCAAATCACACATATGACTTGATTTATCAGGTTTCATTATGCAGCTTTGAGCTCATGCTGTTATCTATCTTGCTAACTTACACTGGGGATGATTGATTACCATGCTCACGGACCTTGTGTAAGGACTTTCCAGTAAAACCATTTCAAAGATTTTGAAGGATTATATGGCTGGAAACATACGTATCATGCAGGGTATGTACTGTAATAATAATAATAATAATGTAGCGATCCAGTCAAACTGCCACTGCTCAGACAGTTGTTCCTGTTGTTGAAGCTCACAGGCTTCAGTGTGCTTCCTGCACCCAGCAATAACCTACAGTAAGATGGGATTTACTGTAGCGGTGGTAATCTAAAATAAGATGAATGACGTTTACCTCATTTATTTTCATGATAAGTCACGCTTATTTAACAGATTGACTGTGGATGCTGGGTCCTGTAATGGCTCGCTAAAATCAGAGTAATCAGTCCTTTTCATTCACTTATTAATGGAAGCTCTCACCGACTTACAGCCTCGTCCACCTCCCTCTGCTGCTCTACATACTGTACTCCAACAGCTGCTGCACGTCTGCACTCTGGTAATCAAAGGTGTGAAAGGTTTGGACAGCCTTTGATCTGAGCCCTGTTATTATTCTTCACCTTGTTTCACCTTTGAGATGCACTCGCATGACTCAAGATGTAGAACTCCACCATAAATAAACATTAATGTTCCACAGTTTGACGATAGATTAATTAAGCGACGGTTACATCTACTGAAAAACTACCTGCGGCTGTAGGTGTGTAGAAATTTGTGCCAAATTCCCATCATGTTTTTCGCATGGTTTTCCAACATTTGAGGTTTGACAGGAGCTCTTTTGATTACGTCGTCTTGTTGCGCCCTCTTCTTCTGCAATGATTTAATGGCACCAACTGGAGAATTAGTGCCACCAACTGTTTATCTTAATGCACCCAACTCCTAATATCTGCATAGTGGTAGTGGATGGAAACACACATTCATTCACATTTTCTTTTGCCCATTTCCTGGAAATTCCGTTAAAATTTGAACTACAGTATATTATGATACAGCACATGGCTCCCCACTTCAGCTGACCAGAGCCTTGAACTCACCGAAACATCATAAAAGTAGCTCTTTTTTTGATTGGAATTTTATTGTCTTTCCCAAAACCACAATTACAGTAATGCCAAATTTTCTCCACCAATTTGTTGAAAACGCTACATTAAACCGAATAAATCTTCACTTATTTGAACAGATGCAAACTTTTACAGGGCTTTTGGTACAAAAAGTGGCCCAAATGGTCACAAGCCAACCTAAATCATTTTTGCCTTGCCCAGTCAATAAAAACTGGCCAAACTGGCCACCAAATTTGGCAACACAGCTTGTACATGGACGCACACAAGGAAGGTAAGTGGAGGACTTTTTTCTCTCCATACACCCTTATTCTCGTTTCCAATTCTCGTCATCTCAGTTATCACTATTAACTTGGCAATGGGGATGATGAACATGACAGATGTTAATTATCAGTCATAATGATAACGATGATCAGGACGATGAATATCATTATTGCTCAGATTTTAATCATCATCCATCAGTGGATATAGGTGCATAATGGGTGGAAGTATATGGATGATCATGAAAATGATGATTATTATTACACTATGATATACTCCACCTACAACACATTAGTACAACGTACTTTTTAATTTTTCAAAATGGGTTGCACTGTAATATTCATTATGCTCAGCACAAACTGTTCCTTGTGTATAAGGAAAAATGGTCAGTTAATATTTGGTGCAAACTTAATTACAAACATATTGTCTCATGAAAAACAACTGCAGCGTAGAGACTTATGTGAAGTAGAGTTTAACCAGAGGTCAAAGGTTTATGTGCACTGTTTTGTTCGGGTACACTACCATTAGCTATAGAAACAGACAGAACAGAAACAGGTTTAATGGTCTCCCTGAAGATAAAGCCTTTGTTTGTTGTGTGATTTAAGTAAGACCATTTCATGTTTTATTGCACATTTAAGGGCTATACTATACTAAACACATTTGCACATCCTAAGTGACAAATAATTTCATACTGTTTATATCTATCCTGTTTTCATAGCTATTTATAAGCTCTGTCTGGCTTGTGTGTCTTCACGTGTACCCTCAGTTCTCAGGACTATAAAAATAAAACCACATCATGCAGAGTAATGCTGCCATACAGTCAACACATTGTAGTTGACACCTCTGTTAAGGTGGGATCCAATAGAAGGTCACGTAAATGGCTAACAGACCCTGAGGGTTCTTTTCTATTTCCTGTGTTGAAGAAAAACAACATTCATCAGAACTGGTGCTCACCTTTGAGTTCCTCTCTTCAGTCGTACTCAATCCCTCAGCTATCAACCCTGAGCAGACCTGCTCGCAGAGACACTGCGGATGGAACAGAGATCTGACCTCAAGTGTCAATCAGACCAAAGTATCTTATTGGCTTCATGATTTATCAATCACATCCATGACTCGCCACCTTCGGGACGAAGACAAAAGAGAAAAATCAGGCTCAGCAGAAGTAAGATCAGAGATATGAAGGTGTATCCTTGGGAAGGTACCAGTGGGAGCAGCCGTCACTCACCGGTGAAGAAAGCATTTTTCATGTTGGCCAACCTTCAGGGCAGGACGTCTGGAGAAAAGAGTGATGAAAGATCTGCAGCCTCATCTGCATTTCCAGTCTTGCTAAACAGCTAGAGGTTTGTAGGTTAATCCAAAATAAAGCACACGACTTCAAACAAGCGTGACAAAATAATTTTCAACATGGTTTTCATCACTGAAGACTTGAAAGCCTGGTCACACCAGTAATTAAAGCAGTGAACTTATGCAGTAAAATCAACATATTTCAATTGAATCGCCAGGATCAACACATGTGCTCGCAGAGGTGAAATCCAATTCTTTCGCATTGCGTCGACTTTGGTAAATTGACTAATAGCAAACCAATCTGACAATGCTGACATCTGACACAACGGAGAGCTGGAGAGTCCAAAACAGAAGAAGCTATTGTAGCTTATAGTTGTGTTGCACCATCCACTTTGATATTCCTGCTCTACTAACTGCTCCACTGAAGGGGAGGCGTGGCTAGCTTACCTATCAACTAGCCCGCGACTAGTCACTATGCCACCAAGCTTCCAGCACTGCCTATTTTGTAAATAATAATATTGTATATATTATTATATTATTATATTGTATATATTGTGCCACTTTCTGGTGTGAGCAGGGCTTAGTGGATCATCTCCATGGTAACTGCGCAAACTTCATCCGCTAATAAGAACTGTGAGATGTGGTTTAAAGCTCCTTAAACAGCCAGTATGTGGACACTGAGTTACAGCTTCCCTGTGGAGTTTTTACCTCTAGCAGAGCTGTGGAGCAGTTTTTCTTGGAGTGGGTTCTTGCTTTTGATTATACGATTCACATTCCTGCCAATGGTGTCACACTATTCCACTGACACTGGTGGTAAAATGCCAGGATATGCCACAATGCACCAACAAAGGCAGGGAAGAAGGCTGCAAGCTAGTAAACATGCAGGATTTAAAATACAGACGTTTTATGAGAAAGGAAATGCATTCAACACATTTATTAGACTTCAGGGATAGAGGGTGTGTTTTGGTGAGTGACACGAATGTAAACGTAACTTTTGTTTACAAGAAAACTCCAGAGGGCCCCTTTAAGGTATCCTGCCTTCTGTTTGTATTAAGCTGGCTTTTCCTAATTCCTCAGTGTCTTTGGTATGGAAGTCGAGAACAGCCGTGCCTGCAATTATTTTTTTAATGCCGTTATCTTGAGATCACGACTTAATTATTTCCTTATGTTGAGATAACAAAGCTCGTTTTCTCGTGATAATGGGTTCATTTATCTCGTTATCGCGAGAAAACAAAAGGCCGTTTTCTCGAGATAACGATTCTTCGTTCTTGGCTTCCGCACATGACTACCCAGGTGTCATATTTATTTATAGTATTTATTCCCAGCACGCTGCAGTTGCTGTTTTCTCCAGTGATGCCCATAAAAATGTTTGTTTGGCTATATTAGTGTGGTCAAGTGGCCTCACACCAGGCCAGAAAAATAACATACTTTGACATAACTTGACTTTTTGATTGAACAAATATCACACTTTTTTTTCTGATCATATCTTAAACCACGAACCATTTAGTGACCTCATGTTCTACGATGAATCACCTTTGTGGATCATAAATCAACATAACAGCTCCAAAATTGACATTTATTTACATTCAAATGTGGACTCAAACCACCACTGACCACCACTATGGCTCTGCAACTGTGAGAAAAATGCACCCTGGAGCAAAATACTTGCCTTCATCACAGGATAAACAGCTCTCAATTTATTGCTGTTTGCTTTGGCTTTTAAGGCAGCAGATCATCAGGCGTTACGGGAAAGAAGCGCACCGAGCACCATAACAGAGGTGTCAGAGTCGCGCTTTTAATAGACTTTATGACTGAGATTTATCCCGCTGTTTCCTGTGTAATCAACGTCCCACCTGAAGACCCATTACTTTGACTGAATGACAAGATGATAGAGTAATATCACAGATGTCTTTCCCTCCCTAGCTGAGCCCCCCAGGCATCACCACGCCCCCACCAATTTACACCAATCAAATGGTTACATTTGGTTTGGGTGACACCTTATTTTGAACACAGAATCCCGTTGTATTTATTTCTGATGAAAAGACACTGAGAATGAAATGCCATGCTGTTACCCTGCACACATTATTCTTTCAGTCTTCTCCTCCTGCATTGAAAATTGTAGACTGATGGCTCGTGCTGTCTGTATGCTCCAATAATGAGGCCGCTTGTCTTGGTGTAATAACAAGGGGGGAAAAAAAAGAGCTTCTTTGCAGGTTGCAACGCATTTGCTACACATGTATCAACCCAAGCGGCAAGATGGAATGAGGCCTAATGGTTCTGGTTTGGTATTCATGACACAGAGCCCATTAACTGAGTAGTATGTCCTGGTGGGAGTCTCATAGTGCCACACACATTATGATTGTAATGTTTAAAACCCAGCAAAGAAGAGGCAGCAAAAAGGGCTAATGGGCTTTATCTGGAGTGCGATTTAGTGATTATGTTCAGGGAATACTGGATACAGAAAATGTTCCATGCATGTCATTCTCGTTAGGAAGCAGAAAAGAACAACACTAAATCCAGTTGTGTTACTTAGAAACATTTTTATTTAATGAAAGTATCTTTTCTCTTGGGGTCAAGTAGGAAATAGACTTTACAAATACTTTACATGTCAGCTGTTTGAAACTCATGATAAAACCACCACCGGCACAAACAAAACAAAACGGGATGGCTGTCACTGTAAAAGGAACATCTTGATGTTTTGTTGGGTGTAGCAGGTAGACGGTGAGGGTAAGTCCTTTACTGGGCAGAGATTCAAACAGACATCCTGCCTGAAGACAGTAATTACAATTATTTATCTCTATAGCCTAAATGCAGAAGAAGGAAGATCTTTTAAATGAGACAAAAACAGACTCAGTGCTGCGGATTTGACTCGAGATAGACGCCAAACATTGACGGTGAATGTAAGCAACCTTGGTAGAACATACATGCTCCATTAGAGTCACACTGGGCAACTTTGCGCGATGGTGGTTCGAAAAGAGAGTGAGATGGACGCGTTAGAGCTTCAATACACAGAAATCCTGTCATGTGTGATGTTAGTAAAGTGCACGCAGCGCGGCCATATTTACCAACCAGGCTGGTTTAAAGGACACCAAAGGGGTGAGATGCTGGTGAGTCCTGTTTTCTCTGCTCACTGCTGGGAACTGTGAGCTTCCTTTAGACAATGTAAAAATAATGTCATTCTAATTTTAGACATTTTGTATACTGTATAAGCATCTTGCGTCATGCAGGTATAAAGGGTCTGTTCATCCAAATTACCAAAAACATATTTTCTCACTTACCTCTAAGGTCTCTAGCCATGCAGATATTTTTGTCTCTGTGATTTCTGCTGCCACCCCAATAATACAACACAGGTGGATGGAAGAGACACATCTGTCTCCAGAATCAATGTCCCCATAACTCTGCATAATCCTTTTAACTGTCAAAGGTTTTCACTGGATCTACTTTCTACTGATGAAGTAGTTCCCATAAAAACAGTTTATTGTGAATTACCCAGATTAACAGGGACAATGACTCTGGAAAGAGATGTTACACTTGGATCTTTTAAATGTAGCTTTTTAATGCTGTGAGCACCACAAACGGAAAAAGACCCCGGATGTCACATGGTAGGAGAGATATTGGCCTGGGAATCAAGTAGGTGCAAGCGCACATTCCTGGGAGATTACATGAAACGTGAATGCTGCATTTCTCTTCGATAAAAGAAAAAAATGATGTCACTGTGACGACTTTCCAGAGCAGTAAAATTCTTTCTGATTATATCATAAACCGCTGAGCAGCGTTTTAACTCATGGATCTGTTAGTCAAACTGGACTTCATGAATTTGTATTTCATTATCTCTCCAGCACCTGCAACAACACACCTTCACCAACGCAGCCCCTTGCATTTTTTTTAAATTTTTTTTAACACAGCGCTGTCTTAAACGCCTAAAGTCCGAGGTGGCTTGAAACACGAAAAGTGTGTTTAATAACATCTAACCGAGACCACAATCTTTCCCAAACCTTAACCAAAGTGCTGTTGTTGCCTAAACCTAACCACAGATGGGACGCAGGATGCAAAGCCTGGTCTCTGGTGTCATAGTCCTGCACTTTGTACGCCTGCCATCCACCCCTACGACCACCTGCGGCTCCGGTGCAGTAGATAAATGTAGCGCTTTGTTTATTCAAAAACATGTCACCTACATTTGTCAGCACAACATAACTGGGAAAACAATTTAGTTATATAGAAACGTAACATTCAGGAGACAGTATTGGGCATTCAGAATAACCATATGTACACCCTTGGGGCGTACTGGGGGGAGGCAGAAGCCTCAGAGTCTGGGCAGAAAAACACTAAAGAAAATATTGTTGTTTTTTGTATAATTTGGGTGAACTTACCCTTTAAGACAACAGGGCTTCACAAGGTATCAGCTCCAGTGTACATAAGCAGAGGCCTAGCGAGAGTGTCTGTCCTTCTGAACTGTACAAGATCGACAGTAGAAGTGGGTTGACAAGGGAAAGGTGAGCTAACACTTCTGAAACACATGAAAACGAACATAAACTGGGAGTTATGTCGGATTCGGTTGAGGGTGATAGTGCACCAAGGGGCTGGTAATCACAAAGACTGAGACGCTTACCTTACCATTATGTTATCAAAAGTACAAACACCATGAGGAGGAAGAAATGACTCAAGGAAACACATTCAAACGTCAAGATCCGCTGGTTGCATTTATGACCCTAAGAAACTGTTGAGGCCAAAAGAAAAGTAAAACTGGAAGTCCAGAGTAAAATATCTAGCTGCACGCCTTGGCAAACCTATTCCAAACTCTTTGGCATGTACGACCAGCAAAATGTACAGTTTATAATTTCATTTATCTTTTTCTCGTCAATATAAAAATTGAAATAGAAAAAAGTCAAACAAAAAAAGTATCAAATTTCATGTCTCCTACAGTTTGTTATCTTACAATAAAATGTTAACATCAAAGTGTTTTATGCCAAAAAGGCCATATATCAATGCTACAAAAAATCTAAGCCTTTATTTACACAGCAACAAATCATTTCTGTACAGGACATTCAGTTTTATTACAGCACACACTCATGGCTCATACATCCTAAGTACACACCGATTCCAAAGCAGAAAAATAGGATTTTTAGGTACCACTTGTAGGGGCGACTGGGGCTGATTTTTTTTGTTGTCCTTTTCCTGTGACTGAGTCCCTTCATTTTCCACGTCACATAAAGTCATTGAGTTCCGCCTCCAAGGCGGCGGCCATCTCGTCCGCCTCCGAGCTGCTTCCGCCTTCTTCCTCGTTGGAGTCTTTCGAAGACTCGTCAGCAGATTCTTCTGCCTCCTCCTTATTCTCGTCGCCGTCCTCCTCCTCCTTGGCTTCGTCATGCTTACGTTTGTGGCCCCTACAGAGAAAACGAGACGATTTAGAAAGAGAAGTGTAAACCTTTGACCTGTGGGACTCCTCTGCTGCTGTCTAAAACAGGATTTACATCATAAACGTGAATTTTTCATTTAAAACTGATGCCAAAATGCTGCATGTGCCTCAGATTTAAATAATAACAAAACCAAAGACAACACTCCTTTACTTGCTCTGTTACTTAAAGGAATAGTTCGACATTTTTGAAAATACACTAATGGTATTTCCCAAATACCCATAAAGCTCATGTATTAACACATTATACCTCGTTTGTTTAATCCGTTCAAAAACCAAAGCGTAAAGTCTGTTTCCAGCCGGTTTCTGGCTATGGCTTCAAGGAAATGAATAAGTGTACTTCCAAAAATGTCAAACTGTTCCTTTAAAAGATGTAAGTAAGTGAGCATAATAGAAAACATTTGGCTGATTTGAGCTGCTTGTAAATTTCCACTATATGTGTAATGATTTAGCCTGACGAACTCATTCCACAATGTTTAGTTTTGCTCATTATGGTCTGGTTACGTCTTGGATGAATAAGCTGATGAACTGGTCATTTGCAGCCAGCAAGCTGCCCCAGAAGTAGATCCCTATCTAGTTAGCTACAATTGCTAATCCAGTGGTTTACTTTCTGGGTTTACTTTTGTTTCACCTCTGAGATGAGCTTTTGAAATGATTTATGTAAAATGGAGGTTTATTTGGAAAGCTTTAGGAGGCTTGTGCTGCTTGACCCGATACGTTGTTGTTTGCCCGGGACACGTTTCCAGAATCTCAACAACGGAGATGGTGAGTGCAACGTTGGCATGACCCATTAGTCAGAATGGACACAATTATGAGACCAAGGTTTAAAAATATCAAATTTTCTTTTAAGACAGACACGAACCCTTCCCACTCCTGCCATTGGTCTTTGCTTTCAATTGTCTAACTAAAAAGACACTGTTCTGGGAATCACTGTTTATCTAAACCACCTACCAAGATCTGTTTCTGAATGAAGGCAAGAAAAAGACCTAGTTTTAAGAGTTGTTCAGGAGTTTGTAGAGTCACCATCTAAACATTTGCAGATGTACGTATCTGAATCAAATCTAAGGTGGATGTTTTCCAGCTAGTAGCGAAGACTGAGCTCTTGGGATGTAGTAAATAAAAGAAATGTTACATAATGAATAAAAAAAATAAATAAAACCAGTTGTTTCACTGGAATATGAAAGAAATACAGTATCCTCCCCAGTTCAAAAAAGAAAACAAAAAGAAAAGGAATCATTTGCAGTTCTGTTTGTTCAGCATGTCCCCTTGAGAATAACACAATGCAATTAACAAGGGCTTGTTCTCCATACAGACTGTATCCACTGTGCAGCCGAACTCCCCCCCAAGCTGAAGACATTCACAAAGGACCGAGGGGAGCTGCTAGGAGATGTAAAGGCCCTCCAATGTTAAAGAACAAAGCAGCGCTGTGGTGATGACGGATTCAGAACAGTCCGGGAACCAGGGATACGGAGATGGAGGAGACATGAATACAGAGACGGAGGGAGAGAGGTACAGACGGTTAGGAAGAGCAAAGAGGACGAGATAAGACAGTTACGCCTTTGGGAAAAGAAAGTGAATTGGGGGAGATAAAAAAAAAAAGCTACATCTCATAAAATTTAAGTGTAAATGAGGCCCAAGGTACGCTAAAGATCCAAACCACTCTGGAGAGGGTCACAGCCTAGCCTAGCCTAGCGTAGCATGAAGACTGGAGGCAGGGGGGAAACAGCCAGCCAGGCTCTACCAATACCCTTAAAGCTGTGGTGGCTAAAACATAAGTGGATTTTAGTTGTGTATACTGGAAACACATTTTTAATACAAGGTGTGAAAGGAATGGATCTTATCTGTTGCTGCTCAAGCAAAAGAAAAGGAAAGCACACATTCCTGAGTGGCTAAAGAATTCTTTGATGTGGCTGTAAACATGCCATCCCTCTCTCCACCCCACTCCAGCTTCTCCATGACATCCTCTGCAGAGTGGCTTATTAGCATGATGCTAATGAGGTGTGTTGGGGTTTTGTACGGTTATTGTGGAGGACTGACACCGGCTCTGCTGAGAGGGCCCCTCTCATTAGACCACGCCGCTGTCAGACAGCCTCGCTAACCTCCCACAACAGCGGGGCTCTGGTTGTGTGTTCATTAAAGGTCAGGCGTCGGCTAACATCAGCGGAGAGGCTCCGTGACGTGACAGTTACGGTGGACCCCTGCAGACTGTGTGGTGTGTGTGTGTGTGTGGGAGGGGATAAGGGTTGTGTCTGTGTTACAACAGCACAGCTCTGATCCTCCAAACTGACAAGAAGTTGAATTTTCAGAGCCGCAGGATCGAGGCTCAGTGGTCAGAGGGTAATGTGAGGTTGAGAGATTAATGATTATTTATTTGGCAACGATGTGAGAAAATGAGGCAGTCCCCAACGTGGCACCGTCTGTGATAATGTTCCTGCTACCTGGGCTGGTTGGAGACACTGTATGAGTCACTGCAGTTGAGCATGCTTATATACCTATACACTCACGGAGAGGATGAGTAAAAACTTGGTGTGTGTGATTTTACACCCGTACCCCACCATCCCTCTCCCATTTCAAAATATTAACAGTGGAGACAGCAGGGGGGTGGCGGTGGGGATGTGTTCCTCCATTGCTTTCTGCTTCGCACCATTACATCCAATCTAAATCCTCGTCTATTAATCCAACCACCCACAGACACACACGCTGCAGACACTCCCACCACGTTCGCTCATGTCAGCTCCAAGACGGGCCTCACTTGTAATCCTTTTATTATAAGTTTGCTGGTTTCACATGCGGTTAAACTGCTTGCTGCCGTCAACAACTTTACATACATTTTGGGTATTTTAACAAACACACTACAGATCGAGTATATATCGATCGAGTCTACAACAAATGGTGTTGTCCGGACTTCATTTGGAATTTTATAAATTGCATTTTTCATTTAGATTTTAAATGGTAATAGTTAAGGCTAACTGCGAAGCAACAATGCTAGAAAAATGCACTGATTCACATCGCTGACTCATCATTGGGGCCGATACTGACCTTTCTGCCATCAGTTAAATTCCCTCAGTGAGTGGTGGACTGGCCAACACAGCTGTCGAGCCACACCGCTAGTGTAGCTAAGAATGATTTTTAAAGTAAGTAAGTAAACACAAACAATTTGAATCAAAATGTTCTCATGAAAATGGTATGCATGGAGCTCTGAGTATCCAGCCACCTTTTATTATCCAATATTATCAAACACACAATCAACATCACTATAGCTGCATCTGAACTGGAAGTAATCATTACCATCTCACCTTTCCAAAGGCCTGAGGGGTGTGTGGGTTTGAGAATTTGACCTTCAAAGCTTTCAGTATAGTCCAATACTCTGCAGTCCTATTGTTTTAAGTTGCTCCCCTGGAAAAGTTGAGGGCTGAGCCAGATACAAAAGGGGGTCGCAAACCAATTTGAGAAAGATGAAAGCGAGAAGGTTTCACCGGCTTGAGAGACAAAATAAGCGAAAGATTTAAGAAGACTTCCAGAAGCAGGCTTGCTCGCTAATTTAAAGTGTCCCCATTATTTTCGTTCGTATATTTGACACAGTGCGGGTGCTGGGATAATAGGATCTTATAAAACACTTCCTTCATTTAAATGTCCTCATTACTGGATCTCTTATTGGCTAGTAAAGCTGAGGATGTGGCTGTGAAGGACAATCAGGAAGCACAACTTCAGGGGAAAGTTGTTAACAATGTAATTTTTAAGTGTTAGGGAGGAACTTTTGACTTGGTTATATTTTTCAGTGAGAGGTTTTACAGCACAGGAACACTGGCGTGCCCAGTAGTTGTAAAATGTTGACAATTGAATGAATTGAGCCAAGAGTGAGGCTGGCCCTACGCCCTGAGAGAGCACTTTAAATCAAGCTGCTGTTGATGACACAAGAGGCAAGGCGGGCCTGACCTGTCAGGTAGTAATCATCAGGTGGAGTTCTAGTTATTTATGCAACCATTAGGACCTCAATTTGAGTGAAAACTGGGACAGAATCAGGATATTTATAGGTGAAATCTTGTGTTTCGTGCTCTCTCCAGATGGTTTTCGAAATTAAACTCATGCATGGAACTAAATTTCAAAAATGTCAGTTATGAGGGTGCAAAAGGTAATAATGTGTCTGTTATTATAGACACAGATGTTGAGGTCATTATGTTGAGATGTTATTATCTCTATGTACTATGGTAGTATGATTACATTAGGGGTGTCAAGAGGACATGCTACAGAGTGCCTGCCGGTGAGCAAACAGCCTGCAGCTACATCTGCCTCAGCACATCATTAGAGATACATCAGTGATATAAAATGACTAATATAAGTCAGGAAAACTGCATCTGCCCCAAGTCGAGATACATTTTTATGAGACTGTGTGTTTGACGCCGCCCAGGGGAGCATTCAGAAGGGCTAAGTTGGGGAGAGACTTTACAGAACGGGCTAGAATACAGTTTAATCTTGTGATGCAGAGTAACGTTCACTGCTCATAAAGAAGTAAGCTCTCACTGCAGTCCAAGGCCGCAGCTCTACTCGAGACATCCAAATCTAGGACCGGTGAGGAAGGAGGCAGAGAAAAATGAGCAGAGGAGGAAGCCCTGTAAAAAGCAGAGACTTCAAACGTCTCTGACAACACCGCTGACAGCAAGAAGGAAGGAGGGGTTGGGGGAAAGAGAGAGTGAAAAGGCAAACGGAGGAAATAAAGTGTGAAAGAGGAGGAAACAGAGCACGGAAAGAGGGAGGTAATGAACTAAATAATGAGCTAAACTTTCAGGACTCAGACCAAATCTTCTTGGTTTCTTGCAAAGTTTCCTCCGGTGTAGAAGGGTCGACATCCACGGGTCTCATCCCAAGAGATCTTACTTAAACAATGACCGGAATAACTGACCACGACTAAGATCAATGTAGCATCCTTCCGCACTCCTCAATCGTTTTCCATCCATATGGGTCAATTAGTAACAACAGCAGCCACTGTCTCCGTATTAGCCAACTCAAAATGAGTTGTGGGCTTAATCTTTACTGTCAGCTTTGAAAAAGTAGCCTAAAAAGGGGCAGAAGGGATACATCTCAGCAATACTGTTCCCCTCTGTCCTGTATCATATCACTCTCCTTCCCCCACAACCCCATATCATTTACAGCAGATGTGTCACATGCAGATGATACGATATATTCACTCTCGTCCCTCATGCATTCAACGGCTCCATATGCAGTGAGCTGATAAGCAGTGCAGTTAAATTAATGTTTTTATACAGGCATTATCTCTCCCTGCCCCTCATTATATTATCTCACTATGAAAACTGACAAATGGAAGGATAAAAGAGACGAGCGCTGTTGTGGGGGAGGGGACAGTTTGATGAGGGACGTGTCAGTTTTGCTTAGCTGTGCTTCAAAAACAATCTGACTTTCAACAGTGTTGCAAAGAAATGAGAAACAGAAAGGCATGACAGTGCAACAACAAGTAGTTTTTTGAGGCCACATGCTTTTAAGTCCCACTTTTTTCCCCCCAAGTCTGTCTTTTAAGCCTTAAAACGATGCCCGTGTGTAGGTTGACACAGTTGCTGGTCAGTATTTGCCCCTTCTTTCCATCCTGGCTGTGAAAAGATTCACAGATTCCCAACGCTGTTCAGTGCAAGTGATGGGGGAGAAAATCCACAGTTGAATGTACATATGGGTATGTTAATATTGGTTAAAATCAGACTTGAGAAATTGTGAACCTATCCTTTAACATTAAACAGTGCTGATATGAAAGGTATTGAAGAGCTAAAGGATATAGTTTTTTTTCAGCAAGGGTGGATCCCAGGGGTGGTGAGGGGTGGCCAGCCCCACCCTTCAAAATAAATAAATAAATAAATGAGGAACGTCAATGAAGGTATTTAGCCAATAACAACACAAACAGTTTGAAGTTAACATGTCCAAATCCAAAATAAAGCAGGATTACTTGATTTTTTGGCCACCTGGGGGCAGCGGAACAAGCTGTGAACACAACACTGACATATCATTACCTTTTATACTTGTTATGGTGAATGTGTAAGCAAACATTTGCCTGTTTGCCACTTGACAAATGCAAGTCCAACATTCATCTCCTTTTAGCTCTGTTTTGGTCTCCACCAACTCCGGAGGGAAATCTCTGGCTCTTTAGCTGCAAAATGCTCCGCTGTGTTCACCGAGTAGTCGCCAAGTCAGTCTGTCTGCTGTTTGGTGCTGGGCAGGTTTATCAGAACTGTTCAGCTGAAAACATCCGTCTGCTGCGGCTGGATATGCGGTTGATGAGAGCCGCGAGAGTGAACCAAGACAGTAAGGGCTGGGGCTTTAAAACCAAAACAATGAGCTTAAAAACACTCAGATGCATGTTAAAAATGTTCAAGACCTGCTGCTGGAAAACACATAAAAAGACTCGATACTTTTGGTTCTACATCACAAGCAAACTGGATTCTTGTTATCCCCTTGGCCACTAACCTCTATTTGATGTTAGCTGCATCATGAGGCTCATAAAGGAATAATAGGAAAGTCTGTCCTATGCAACTTTTACGGTCATGGCTATTTTTCATGCGTGAGGCTTTAACCCTTGTGGCTTGTATTTCATTTAATGGCTGGAACTTTATAGACTACAAATGGCTTTCTGTTTTTAGCGCAATGTGTGTGTTGCAGTGAGTAACATGGTTGTCACACACGACTAGATTCACTGTCCCCCAGACTAAAACTAGTCATTGTGTGATGGTCACCTAGAGACTTTTTTGCCTGCACTGTGGCCGAGACATAATTACTGGAAACCGTGAATGTAGAATTCATATGTAATACTTTTATACTTTGAGACTTGATTGGTTTGATACTTGCGGTATCACAGATAACAGAGGTAGCAGTTTTGATATTAACACTCAACAACTTTTAACATAAAATAAAAGGTAAATTAAGGTTATTTTCCTTCACAAAGTTTCACTAGACCACAGACTATACACTGAAAAAAAACCCTTGCTAACAGTAACGTCCCAGAGCAACGAGTGTGACAAAGGTGTGATGCAGCGTGTCAACTGTGTGATTCACTGTCAGTGTCATTTATATCTCCCCAGTCACCCATGTCTGCATCAAACCACCCCCATCTCTGGCTCAGCCACAGGCAGCACAATCAGATTAAAGCCCCCTGGCGTCCTATCATATAAGTTCCTTCTTTTCTCTGTCTGCTTACTGGCAGCAGCGGTTTTGACAAAGCTGCAGGGATCTTTTCACAGGAGCTCGAGACGGATTTGAGCTCAGAGCTCTGGACCCTGCAGCTGGTTCAAAGAGTGTAAAAAAAAAAAAATCTGCCTCCTTACTTTTTATAGGTTGGCAAGGCGGGACATAAGTTAAGGACACCATCCCATAAAGGAGAGGCCTCAGGTTCGATCCTTGTGACAGTCAATGTGCCAATAAACCACCATAAAATGTCCAACTGTCCTCGAGAAAGGGCGGAAAACTCTTAAAAGACAAACTGAATGCTAAGGAGTGGGATAGTTGTGACTTTTTTGAAAGGAAGTTCTGGTTGGACCAGTTCCAAAGCGGCACAATATTTTTTTAAGCTCAGAGTGTCCCTGCTCATAAAATATTTGAGACGAGTTTTTGCTTTGGGGTTTTCCGTCTCTACACTCTACCAGAGCTATGCAAACAACCTTGTTGCCCCTGCTGTCAGCTGTATCTCTCATATCTCCCAAATATTAAAGCCTACTCAAGCAAACTGACAATGACAGGTGACACATGCGAGCTATGCTGAGGAATGATATTCAAAATAGTGGAGTGAAAAATTTTACGCCTCTATCCGAAGCTCATACAGCTCTGAGAATTTTTTTGCATGAGTGCTTTTGGTGGCGATAGAAGCTCTAACCCCGTCAGTGTGAATGTCACACAAAATAATCGAGTGTATCGGCAGGAACGACACACTTGATTTATTTTTGTTTGTTCTTTTGTTGGGGACTTACCTGGTGTTTATGTGTTCAGTCCAGTCACTTGGAAAAGTGCAAAGTTAATAGTTAATCTGTGTACAGGGGAGGTGTCAAGAGCCTGTCCAAAGTTATCGAAATCCACCTACCAGCACCTTTTTTTTTTTATCCACACAAAAAAACAAAATTACTGTGCATTATGGCATTTCAAGGTGACAAGGAGCCTTTGTTCCAAACCAGAGCATGAGCTAAAGATTTCACTTTAAAATCCAGAAATCTACATCTGGGTGCATTGATTGACTCTCTACAGAAACCTATATTATGGTAGCGTTGCATATTCTTACTGTCTCTTTGAGGTTTTCCTTGAGTTCCTACAGTGGGTCTGAGGTAATTATGATGTTGATTTACAGCTTTAATACGAAGATCCGCTCCACTCTGTCTGAAGCAGGATACCTGCTGAGGCGTAAAGCTCAGATGGATGTTGTTTGATTGGACATGAAACAGAATTTTAAACCTCTCATCTAAGAGTTGAAGTAAGAAAGGCAATGGTGCAGAGATGCCAAAAGGAAGGACCTTGAATAAGGTTTATATTACTGAGGCTAATTAAAATGAGGTATACTGTACTATGAACCCTGCAACTAAGATATCGGCGTTCCAATAAAATCCACAGATGAAATCATTGTTGAAGAGAAAATGGTTTTTGAACGTTAACATTGAGGTTTTACAACAAAGCTGCAGAACAACCTTAAAACCATGACCAGTTTGATACTCCCACCTTCCCACCGTCCATATTCTCCTCATCAGTCCACCAGTGGGTGGAGAGCACTGAGAAGTATCTGAGCTCAAAGCATTTCCTCCCAAGCTGACTAATTGCCCCACTATGACGAGGTGGCTCCTAATGAGGAACTCTTCTCTTCACACCTCCATTGTTGGCAGCAGTCTGCTTACGAACGCAATAGTCATCTATTGTTCAGTATTGAGCCCTATGCAGAGACCACCCTCAGGGCCTCAATCAGCCGTGGTTAAAGTGGAAGTGTATGTGTTTTGATAATGTTGTAGGAACAGGTTTTGAATTTTTGACATTCAGAATGAGAAAAATTTGCTCTGAAACATTTTAACTACTGATGACGATATCTTTAATTTTGCTGTTTGATGGTATATTTTTCTTTATCTCTTGGACAACTAGAAAATGTACTCAATGTGAGGTCATGATTTGTGAACGGTACAACAAAGCTAATAAGCTACAGCAGCTCCCTCCATTTGGACTCTCCAGCTCTCCGTCCCCTCCAAGGTCAGCACTGTCAAAGATGACTTGCTATTGGTCAACGGCACAAATTCACGAATCGAAGTTCACCAAGTTTGAACTCGGATTTACTTCTCCCCGAACAAATCCAATAATCGCAGCAGTTCCATTGAAACGCATCTTTGGCTTTTTCTTGACCAAAAAAGAAATTGTCCTCTTGTGGTTGCTGTCTCTATTGCTCTTTCCACATAAACAGCTGAAGGTAACAGATTCTCTGAGGATGCTGAACGTTATTCTTGGTATAGTGTCAATCATGAATCTAAAGTAACAGTATGTGAGACAGGCTGAAGGAAAGTGCATATGCAACATAAAATACATTCAACATTTTCTCACAAAATAACCCTTAGTATCAGTGTAGTATATCATAACCTGCTACAATCTGTAAACAGTGCAAGAGTGGGGAATGAAGATATGAAATCTGTGGAAGGTCTTCACTGCATTGCAAAAGCAGCAGGAAAACGTACTGTACACACTTTTCCGTGTGAGAAAAAATAGATTATGCATGTGTGTATGGGTGGTGATAAACAATGGCTATCAACAGGCCAGCCTTCCCCTGAGATGCATCTCTTTGCTTCATAGTGAGATCAATCCGAACCAAGAGCAGAAATAGAAAAACTGCTTGCATCACCAGCTCGGAGCCACGAGCCAGGAGAAAACTGGGTCAGATTACTTGCAGTTTTAGCTTTTCCTACTTACGTATTCCTTCTTCCTCCTCTTTTCATATATGTGAAAAGCCTGAGTAAGCATTCCTATCCCTCACAGCCTGCCCTCTCCCTCGCACTGCTGAGCTGTGTTTATCAGGGACAGGGAGCACAGGGATCACTGTGCCGTTTCTCCGGGCCGCTCCGCTGAGAAACACATACTGTCGGATTCAGTGTGCTCACTGGGGGCAGCCGAGCAAGGCGGACGGCTGTCGCTGTCTTTTAAACCAGAGTTACATTCATAAACCTCCTTTCCTGCATGTGGCATCTTTTAAAGCACCTTTGGGATTCAGGTGTCAGGCTTCATTGTCAGACTAACAGGACAGCTGGGTGTCATTGGACTAAATGTCCCGTGGGCCAGATTGATGGACTGATTGACTCCATGAGGCGAGACAAGGCTTTCAAGTTAATCCTCACGACACATTCACACAGTGTTGTAGAACTATACTTAGTTTTGGTGCTCCATGCCACTGAGGAAACAAGTAAATGTGACAACTACTGTCAAATACTGACTCATGGTCAACTATGCAATGGAGCACCAATATGGTCAGCTATGTTAATGGTCACTTATTGTTGTGTCAATATTCATTTCTTCTTGTCATTATTATATTACCTGTTGGCCACATGAGCAGCTCCACTGGAGCAGTTGGGGGTTAAGAGTCTTGCTCAAGGGCATCTAAGTGGAGACAATGAGGGAGGGGCAAGTGCTGCTCTTGTATGGTGAAGAGCCCACAAATTGGGAATACCTGAACCCTTGTCCCCACCTGTCAACAGTTATGCAACACCGTGACTCCTCCACTATTCACAAAACAGCACCATTAATGTGGTTGTCCTACAAATTATACTAAAGCCATTCTGATAACTTTTTGGAGCCAAACCAATACTGGATTTTTTAGGGTTATACTGATATCAGTATTTGAGAGTTTAGAAAACCCGATAACAATATAATGGCTGATGTTTTTTTTCCCCCATAAAAACGCACAGCATCAACAGGGTCCCTAAAATATGGTCATTAAAGAGTTGTGACTAAGATAAGTACTGAGTGGGACATTATACAGTTGAAAAGATGATTTTGTTAACTATGTAATGTGTAATCAGCATTTCTAAATTACCTCATTTTTGCCAACATATATGCAATACAGATATATGTGTGATAAGCTAAAGTTGTTGGATAATATAGGACATGCAGATGTATTTGTAGGGCTTTAATACAAATATTTGTATCTATTTGCAGGCAAAAGTGAGCAAAAGCTGCTGTAGCACAGAGTTACAGGTTCCTACCATTCAGCACCCAGCATCCCTACAATCCTGTAACAATAAATGTCTAGGGTAACCACTGTGCACACTCAGACTCTCACACACCTTGCCTCCTCAAACTAATCTGACAGCTGACCTTATAGCGACTCCAACAAACTCTAACTCACCTTTCCAGCAGCAGTTTGTCGGAATACAAAATCTGGACAGCGTGGCAGAAAGAAACAGAGGCTTTGTTCACTGAAACAACTCTGCTGGCTCCAGCTGCCGAAGAGCGTTTGTACCTGACAAATCACATAATCACAGAGCCCGGTCTAACAGAAGCAGCTCTGACTGCATGTCACAAGAAAGCAAACAGAGTCCATGCAGCCAGCTGCGTTTAGATATGAATCAGGTGCTGAGGAAAAACTGTTTTAAGTGACAAGCTAAATTCAATTAGGCTGTTTGTTTCACTCTCAATCTGACTGTCAAAACACCTGCGTGAATTCCAGCCGTAATGGTGGACATGTAATTAATCTGCAGCAAGCGTCAACGTGCCCTGCAGCAGAGGACACACATGAAAGCAGAGAAAAAAAGCAGTTGTGGTACAACAACAAAGTTATGTCTATCTATGAGACAACAGCTTTCATAAATGCAAATAGAATAATTTGAGCTCAAACTGGGGAGATACAGTGCCATTACAGCAGTCTTCAGGGTATCAGCCGATCCTTAAAAACAATTACCCACAACAGGGCCCTCGGGTGCAGACGTTCTAATTGGAAAGCTCATGGAGTCTAACTTACAATACAGGCATGGAGATAACAGCCTTATTTTCCCATTTACACCCCCCCCCCATCGTCTTCTCTAGCAGAAAATGCAGAGTGAACCGTTCCAAACACGATCTGCTCAAATGTAATGAACATCATGATGAACCTCTCTGTGGTTAATAGCAATTCCTTTACATTTAACCATGTTAACAAGGTTTATGTGCTGCATGCCTCAACAGTAATCTGAAAGAACAGACAGTGTTCAGCATTGGACTAAATTCAACGGAGAGACTTTTAACATTTATGTATGACTTGATTTTAATGCACAACTGTTATTTCTCAGTGTTGCCAGTACAAAAGGTAAATCCTGTTTAATTCACAGAGGAACATTTTTAGGCAACAGGCAAAAAACTCCAGGACACGTGCCGTAACTGAAGTGGGTTAAAACAAAAACAACGTCCCGTGGTCTTTTGTTCCTAGTCTGCACACGCACGTCTCTTTGACATGAATCTCAGCTGCAGTCTGGAGCTGAGTCTGAGGACGTGTGTTGAGAATAAGCAAATCCAAGGGAGTTAATTTGGTTTCAGAAGTGGAGGGACATGATTAATTAAAAACACTTCTTAACTTCCATTTTGAAAAGTACGACATAAGCTTATAAATAACAAATCATGATGAAATTGCCTGATTCATTACAAAAAAGTATATTAATAAATCGTGCTTGCCTTAATAATGGCAGTCTGCATTTAAATTACCTAACTACCTGATACTTAAAGGACCCTGTGAGGTTTTTGACCACTAGTAGCGCTATGGAGCAATGTTTTTATGAGTGGAAGCATGCGGGTGACATGATACAAATTCCTGTCAGTGGTTTCAAACTATTCTACAGATGGACAGGTGGCGGCAACACGTCAAGAAAAATGTGTGAGCAAAGACAGTGAAGAAGACTGCCAACAAGTAAACAATGCAGGTTTTAAAATGGTGAAAAAAACAACAAAAAACAAATTGAAACTTTGTTTTCAAGAAAATTCCACAGGGTACCTTTAATGATTGAAAATGTTGTATTGGAATCTTTAATAAAAAGAGCACTATGGATTCTAGCATCTTTTTAGGAGAATATTAATTAACCAAAAAATATGCAGTTGGTGGGGGTACTTTTTTCAGCCATAGCTGCACTCAGTCCCAACAACCTCCACCAAGAAGATAGTGCAGCCTGCACAGCGCAAAAAGAGCTTGGATTTTGAAAACTACAAGTGAATGAAGTGAATTAAGACATTTGGCACTGTCCTTGGGCTGACTTATTCACTAATGATTCGTGTATGTTGTGTTAAGGCCAAAGCACACTCAGCCAGAGTGGAAAACAGTCACAGAAGGCACAGAGAGGATGCATATCAGCTGTGTGGCTCAGCCAACGAGCTCCAGTGTTTACCGGCAGAAGCTCTCACTGTTCATCTGCATGCACCGTCAATTTAAATGGAGCATTCACTATTGGAAGAAGGTTTTACTGGCCTTTTGAAAATTGCATCTCTTACTCATTTGTCACAAAATACAAAAGACTCGATGTGTAGGTTGTTGCACTTATTATCCAATTGCTTTGTGAAATCACCTTGGCAGGCAAAAAAAAAACCCACCTTGCAAAGAAAGCCAATAATTGGAAAATTTAGGACATTAGAATTCTTTTGAGCCTTCATACTGTAGATAGATAATTGGTGTAATGCCCACAAATAACCTGCGTAAGACAGGAATAATTAAGACTAGCAACAATTACATAACAGGCTCGGTGAAGGAATTGAGATTTCACACTGAATGATTAAAGGCAGTTGAACAAGGCCAGACATTTCATGAGAACATGTAGTCCATATACAAGGCTTTCTGTTAATCCCCAGTATGAGGGCAGACTCGATAGTCAGCTCCACACAGAACTATAGCCTGGAGAAGAAGAATTAAAAAAAAGTACCGGGGTGGGAGAAAAGAGCAAGGCAAGACAGAGAGTGAGAGGAAGAAAGCGAGAGAGTCCAATTCACAGTACGCCACGATGGGCTATATTTTTATTTTTCCCTTTCATCTCGGTCAAAGCACACACTGAACAAAAGGCAGCAAATGCTGATGAGACCATCCAGCCCGACCATGTTGTTTCTGCTCTGCTGTTTGGAGAGGAGGAAGATAAGCAGTGGGATTTAAATAAACATTTTTCAGTGGTTTTACAGTATTTTATCCAAACTCAACAGCGGAATGTTTAAGATCAAGATGGAAGTTCATCTTCCAATTAATTAATACGATTTGATTCTCAGAAATACGCTCTCCCTCAGATGCAATTATGAATGTTTACTTACACATGTGGAGTGAAAAAACTGTAAATACCACATATCATGTTATGTAACCACGCCATTACCAAGCGAGGCTGAGGTGTTTTCACAAGGCAGAGCAGCTGTAAACACCATGAATGAATGCATCACCAGCAATCATGGTGTGTGTGCTTATGCTTGTGTGTGTGTTTCACTTGTCTAACAAACAGCCATTTTTCAAATAAATTCTAAAACAATAACTCTTGCACCGAATGTGGAAAGCTTATTCAGTCTTATTGTTCTAAGTACCACTTATGTACAGGCCACAACAACATCAGCTGAAGTCATATCGACAAAGCTGTGAGGGGGCAGTTGCATTGCAATTTGATGAGGTGATGACTGTCAAGTATGGTAATTTACTGTAGCTGCACAAAGTGTTTATTGAGAAAAGTTGACACTGGAGAACTTCCACGATGTGAAAGCATCTATTATTTAATTAGGGAAATTTGAGTTCTGGTGGGTGGTCAGGGTTCACTGCAAACAAACAAGCCCACAGTTTACCGTCAGCAAGATGACGATGAGATACAATAGGTTTCCATTGTGTACAGATTTTTAGCTTTAAGGCATCAAAAGGGCATTTAGACGTGTTAAAGTGTAGTTTGGTAAGTGTTATACAAGTTATATTCAGCCTGTCTAACTACAGTTATATCAGCTACAGAGTGACATCTTTCCACAAACTGACTTAAAGTATCATTTCAGATGTCCCAAATTGACTTCTGATTAACATTTAGTCCCATTTTGCATAATTCCGTGGAATTGCAATAAAAGAACTGAAGACAAAACTGCCTGTAGAACTGATGGCACAACTGTAATAACTCTGTGCCATTATTATAGTTTGGAAAAGGCTTTGAAGTTGCCATTCTAACACAGCCCATTATACTACTGATTATGCCTTAATGAATATATATTGGCCCCGCTTGACAGAGAAAAAATGAGAAGGAATTGCAGCGTCTGTTCCGCCAGAGCATTATACGGTATTGCCTGTCTAAAATCTAGGAATGGTTACTGTAGTTCTCTTTCAAACATTTGTTTCTGTGTCTTACTACTGTACGGCGACCGCTCTCTCTCAGCGTTAGCCTCAGAAGCCTCTACATTATTACTTGAACCCGCACTGGCTGGCAGTGGTGGCGCTCACGCCTTCTCCATAAAAGGGGTTGACACAGCTTTACTCGTCATTACGTTTTTTCTCTCTCGCTTTACTCAGAAAGCTTCTGTCTCTCTCCTGACTGCTAACGCAAGCGCCTATCTTAGCAATCCAACCATCCGCCGTTAGCTGATTGTTGGTGACTGCAAACAGCCACCATGAGAGGTAGCACAAGCTGGCCTTCACACTAGCTGGGTCCACGTAGCTTATCATAGCTGCCAGACCCCTAATAACATTTTGCCCATCTTTCCTGTCTCACTCACTTAAGCTAGCTATGGCAAGCTTCCTCAACACGGCAGACAGCAAATTTCCACCCAAACAGTCTTCCTTTGGTTACAATATCTCTTGTTTGGACACTTCTAGTGGAATTATCTACACTGCTATACCGCCAAGGCAGGCTAGCCCGCCAGACTAGCTTAGCAATCACAGACACTCATGTTATCAGAGAACAGGGGTTACTGGATAGGTAACCTCAAGTTCTGTGGAGTGTAGCTGGTGAAGGAGACAGATAAAGCAGCAAATATTTTGATAAAGCTGCATGAGGTAAGATTTTTTCCCATTTCATCCTACCTGAGGTCCTGTAGATTTGCCTTATTTGTTCAGAAATCACTCTACATCCACATGTAGAGAACGATAGTCTCAAGAGTGAAATACAAACTGTCTCCTGAGCAGAAAACAAGAAAGAGCTCTGTCCGGTTAGCCTGGATCTTTTTGCCTCTCTTCTCCCTGTGGTTCTTTTGCATAAAGCATCACAGACTGGCTGGGTTGGCAGACATGAGCATGCTGCATCCAGCTTACTGACATCACATTGGATGATTTCTGGGAATGAAGTTAAACTTTTTCAAAGAGTTCTTGGTGCCCCTTGGAGTGGCCAGTTTCAAACTCTGCAAATCGATTTTGTGGGTCCTGTACTGAAATGACCAGAGGAGACAATGGTGCAATCAGCCAGAATAGTTTCATCAGTCCAACGCTTCACCAGGGTGGAGGTGTGTAGTCTGAATGTCCTCAGCTGTCAGAGAATATAGAGGTGAAACATTTCCTCTGGAAGAAAATCCACACTTTATCAAAGAAAGAACAAAAAAGTGGTGCCAAGTGATGTCTGCAGAATGAATTGGCCTTCCTTTGGAACAGGGGACATCTGAAAGCAGTGCTGAAATCGGGGGATAAGGTGGATTTGGTTCTAAATGAGTTTCAGTGGGTGGTTGGAGAGGAAACGGGTTTTCTGTTTGTCTTGGGGCTTTTATGTGACTGCTTTGCTTTTAGCTCATGGCCATGAGAAAGAGAAAGACTCCAACATCAGGTGTCAGCCTAATAGGAAACTAAACTATGAACACATTCATCAACCAACTAATGCCTCTTCTCTCAGTGAGCAACATCCCAGTAGCTTACATGTAATACAAGGGAAAAAGAAATGATTTCTGCAGTAATCAGTGTGATTTTCTCGATGCTCCTGACAAGCTGCCCAATGTTACAAGCAATTTTACTCTAATGAATCTCGAGCGCCAAGAACAACAGGCTGTACTTGCTGCTGGAAATATACCCTTCCCAAGAAATTTAGTAATGATGCCAGCATGAGAAAGAGATGACAAATGCATCCTGGGAAGCAGAACTGGTGGGAGAGAATGGTTATTCGAGTTTACTGATGCAGAACAGAAAAAATACTTTCACACTTTTTACACCATGGGCCCCATTCATCAAGGTGTGCTGCATTACACAGCCTGCAATATATCCTTGCCATCCCATGTGTGCACAATGGCACACCAGTTGCAATACAAAGTATGATAGAAAACCAGGGGACAATAAGTTAATGCAATTATTTATTAAGTAGGGGTGGGACAAATAATCCATATGATGATATATCATCACCTTTATTCTTGTGATGCATAATCGATACACTTGCGTCAAGTATTGATGTTTTTTTATTCAATGTACAGATGTTGCAGCCTGGGATTTCCCCACATTTTGCCTGTTGACATTACCTTACTACACTGCCATTACTTCATGTCTCCTAGAGTGGGCACTGATCACAAATAGCAATCAACTAGTTTCATTAACAAGAAGTAAACTCACACAGCATGGCGGACACTACTACCGTGTTTCCGCTGGTAAAGTTTTGCCGCCACAGCGAAAAATAAATCACAAAAGAGAACAAAACGTTCAATCATCTGATCCACTTCGTCAATACATATGTGTATATGTACTTTGCATGAACAGAGACTTTTTATTTCTTTTCTGTGGCAGCGAACACAACACACGGCCTTTCAGTAACTATGATGCTGCAGCCTGAGCTCATCTAGACACTTTATGGCTGACTGAAGTAACTTAACTACCATTGATAGCATGTACTTTTCTGGGGCTGAGGCACCGTGCAGGTACTCCTCTCACACATGAGGAGAGACTCACCTCCCACCACAAACCCGCTAGACTACATCACATGTACAGGTTACCCACAAGGCCACCTTCCTTAAAAGAGCTGCAGTTAGGCTGTGGGTGTGCTAACCTAGCCTGTTAAAAAACACAGTTATTACCGTCACTGGAAAAATAACTATATTAATTCATAGAATTATTAAATGTTTGTCTACTTATCATCGTTATCGTGGGCAAAACATCGCTATCATATTGTATGTCTGTGATTCCCACCCCTATTATTAAGTTTACCATTATATGTGTTTTTTCACAGCGCCTAAGCCAAATGAACAGAAAATACTATGCTGCAATGTTTTGGCGTCATTTATGGGCATGCTGCTTCTGTCCTCTGCTCTGTGAGTTCGGTAAAGTTGGAAACACATTCACAGATTCGAACTTCCTGGATCAATAACTCATAAGCGAAACCTTGTTAAAACACAAACGATGCCTCTTTCCAACCATAGTAAGGTAGACAACGAGCTACAACCTAATTTTCATCAAAATGAGCTGTCCTCTGAGCTGGACAAATAACATTGGTCTCTATGTACAGCCGGCTGTGAGACGAGCGCGCAGAGAACGTCTAAAAACTGCAACACCGAATGGAGATACTACAGAAATATTCAATAACTTCACTCTTATACAGTGTAGTGTCACCAAACACATCACACATCAATAGTCTCCTGTTGGTTATACTGCAACACTTTTTTGGGGGAAAAATATTCAATAACTTCGCTATTACAGTGTAGTAGTGTGTGATTAGACACTCTTTTGATGACAAAATGTGCTTAAATCATAAACAAAAATTACAACGGAAAACACAGAATTTGAGAAAAAATAAAACGGAATCTTGAAAAAATTAAAACGGATTTCATAGGGCACTGCTTGACCTTGACCCCAGATACGGTCAAACACATGCAAGTGCACATTCCTGGTAGAACACCTTGTAATGCGAAAATGATGATCGCTGTAATAACTTTCCAGAGTTGTAAAATTCTGTCTCATGGTATTACAATCTGCTGTGTAGTGTTTTGGCATCTGCCTCTAAACTCATGGATGTTATCCCTCAAACTTTCACAAGTAACTGTAGAAACACGCAGCCCATTTTTGATTTCCACGGACTGCTATTCTCGGTCTGCTCGAACACAGCTAAAATGACTGCTGCCATGATTTTTATGGCAGAAATCCTTTCCGTTGTTCCTCCCTGCTTGGCGACCAAAGTTCAACCACTTTAGAAAAGTAGGCTAAAACACACAAGCCTAAGCTTTACACAAGTAGTGTGGACACAATATTATTTTAGATAGTAAGGCATTCAACCTATACACAAGCTTGCGATGATATCCGATGACACCTAATCTAACCTTTAAACAGAGGGAAAGTAACAGATCCATGTAGTAGAACATTTGACATAAAATAAAAATACAGCACATTGCTCTGTTTTCCAAGCAGGTTAGTGTGCCTACTGTAGGTATTTGAACAAAAATATAGCACAGTGCCCTTGAGAGCGTGACAGGCCTAAAGAAATCTCGTAACCCCTTATGTACAAACATTGATGCGAAAGCTTTAATATTTCATCTAAACCTGCTGCAAAATCAAATACTGCTAAATCGGCACAAACAGTATATACAGTAGCACTGCTCAGGTACCACAGGCTGAATACATCTCACACTGTGTTGTTTTCCCTTTAGTTTAAACACAGTGGCCCATTTGGTTGAACCCATTTCTAAAATGTGCCTCAGGTTTATTGCTGTTGCACCAAGAACGTCCACTGAGGAAGAAGTGGACATGCACCATTATGTGAAACATTTCCCAGGGCGCCCGTTACTCGCAAACAACGTGTTACTTAAGAGCAGCCTCCACGTCTACTTGCAGCGGCACGAGCTGACGAAGCACCCGCTGTAGAAAAGACATTTACAAGAGTGGCTGGAACATGCTGTAAGGTCACTCAGAACTGTGGTCTCTGCAGAAAACTTGCTTTTCTTTTCATTTGATGAAGCAGAAACCTCGCTCTGAATCAGATTCACGAGAAACATTAACATTGATGAGTGTCAAACAATCACCATTCAATCACAACCCACCAAGGGGAGACAGAGGGTAGTAAAATAATATGCAAGTGGGGCAGTTCTCAGCTGTGTCAAATTGCTGTTTAAATTCTTCATTGCAACTTATTTCATTACATATGTTATCAGTGAATGTGCATTTCATACTAGGGCTGAATGTGCACCTTTCAATTGTAATTCAAATTAACTTACATTATAATGTCTTAAGGCAATAAAGCAAATTTAGTCAGTTAACGTTAATTCTGTGAGTCGGACAACTGCAAAATAAAACTCTCTCTGAATAGCAGTGTCTGTAATATTTTGTCTTTGTTTTGTTTGCAAAAGACAAAACTTGCTTTGTGCAAGTTAGAATCTTTGGCCCCCGACCATGGCTCTGAAATATCAGTAGCCTAACTGTGCCGTGTATTGATAAATCCATGGCACTGTCCATGGTGCCGAAGTAGCAGACGGACTTGTAATTGCACCTTTTTCTCTCATTCCTGCCCTTCTGTTAGTTTCGTCTGGGATCTATAATATTCTCTAAACTATATACTAAAAATACTCAATTCTATACTACTATATTGTAGCCTATATACTCTATAGAGTACGTAGTGTCACCTTCACGATCAAAGTGACAAGTAGCAACACGTGGTCGCGGATGAGTGAGAGGATCATAGAGACACACTGCTGTCTGTAGTATTCCTATAATATTTCTATGATCATTCAGTAGCGTCTGTGCTGCTGAAAATACCCCCCCAGACTAACTGTAACTAAATATTTTACGGGATGACTATGGTTACGACGTCCTGCAACAATTTCCTTTGGGAGGTGTATGGGTGTGTGTTGGTTGGGCCATACCCCCTGTTAAAAATTAACAAATCACAGACTGAGTGTAGCTGTCTATAATAAATATAATACCACCCTTGAATGTAATGGTTATTTCTAAAATACACTGAGTCATGTTAAAACTGGTGAAACAATTAGATGATTAATCAACAATTTAACTAATTTATCAAGCAGTTTATCAAGTTCCAGGTTCTCAAATGTGAGGACTTTTCTCAGTTTTATAACGCTGCAAATGGAACATCTTTGGGGTTTGAGCTCTGACAGAGTGAACAATTTGAAGACGAACAATGCGATGGGCATTTTTCGTATGGAATAAAATAACCAATTTATTAATTGTTAACAAAAAATACTGCCAGTTGAAGGCCGAAATGTATTCATGATTGGGCCAATTCTAATACAGAAGATTTTCAGTGAATATTTTAGGCCTAATTAACTTTATTAATCTGTAAGAGGAATCTGGGGCATTGCAGCAGCAAAAGATAAGAGGATGAGAGAGATATTGCAACAGGCAGCAAATTACCTGGTGTCATCCTGGTTGTAGCTTCATTATCAGTAGCCTTCAAAAAGCCTTGCCTAGCAGCCTACAGGGGCTGTTAATGATTTAAGGATAAAATAATCCACAATAAAATCCTCTTCTCAACATCTGCCTAGCCATGGCCTCGGTCCCACTGGAACTACTGGCAGACAGCCCCACTAGGCTTACCCAAAAACTTTAATCAATTCAAAAGGTCTTTACTACAGTTCAGCTTGCAACAGGAAAAACGGACTATGAGTGACTAACAGCGAGAGGGCAGGGAGGCAGGGAAGTGTGAGAGGAAGAAATAGTGTGAGCGTCTTGGTAGCTTCTTCTTAGGGCGTTTTGCTGCTCTGTGTTTCATTCATGTTTAATCGGCTCTCAGACAGTAGCACCTCTTTGATATCACACAGTGGGTGCAGTCAAAAAGAGGACGTGACTTCATGCTCTGCTGCCCCGCTGTACATCCATCCTTTGATTAATGAGAGGGCACAATTTAATGGCTTCTCTTCAGGAATTTTGAAAAGACCAGTTCCCAGACTTAGCTGAGGGACTTCTGTCTGTGGAGGAGCACTGTCCTCTATCACTGACCTGAATGCTGCTGTTTGAATATTTTCTACCAGAGCAGATGTTTCAGGAACTTGCGTTTTTTCTAAACTGAGCGTATATATTAGGGCTCTCACTTTTTATTGTTGCTTGTGGTGATGAACCTACAGAGAATTATCACCCGAGTCTGCCGCTCCCCTAAGCCTTATGGAGCTTTATAGAGTTTCAGCTCATTGTTTAGCTGTTTGGCCGAAACTGTTTTGGTTCACTCTCATAGTGTCGTTTTCAGCCGCAACAGGCAGCTGTTTTCAGAGAAAAAAGCTCTAAAAACCCACTGTACACTACCTGCTCAGCACCAAACAGCAGACAGACTCATTAGTGACTATCTGCTGAACATAATGGAGCATTTAGCAGCTGAAGAGCCAGATATTTCTATCAGGAGTTGGTAGAGACCCATAACTGAGCTAAAAGAGAGGGAATATTGGACAGGTGGACACAAACACGACTCCTAAAGAATGATAATATTGCTCTATACTGTAACTGTCAGATGTGTAAATGAGCAACTGTTCAACTTCAACTTAAAAAAAGGTAGTGATATGTCAATGTTGTGTTCAAACTTGTTTCTACTGCCAGTTATGGCAGGTTTAAATATTCCATCTGCTGTAATAATCTGTTAGAATTTTAAAATTACAGTGTATGAGCACAACACCTTGTGCCTTGTACTCCAGCCACCTAAAATGCACAGTCCGTCTGACCCAATCCCTGCCCTGTTGTCCTGTCAGTAAACTAGGCTATTGTTGTTCTCTTTGGGAACGCAAAATGAAGAACTTTTGCGAAACATATGAAAAATGTGGCCCTACTTTCATATTGACTTTAAGAATCATCAGGAATCTTTACTTTAAATGATTAAAAATCAGTCTCTCGTGCTAGTGTAAACTTACACATGGCAAGGCTCCACTGTAAAGTACATTTTTGTCACTCTTCCCAGATTGACACTTTGAACATGGAACTTGTCTATCCACATATACAGTCTGTGTGGCTCTGTTCCCATGTTATACGAGCAGCTTCACACATAAGAAATACATGTTAGACCATGCATGAAGTGCAGGAAACAGGAAATCAGACAGCCTACGGTTCAATACACATAAAACAAAGAGTGTCAAAGAAGATGAAACACATTCTGGATTTCACACTTTGCTCTTTGACAACCTGAATGGAAAACTTTACAACCCATTTGCCTCCTCCATCACCTCCACTCTGGCGATGTTATAATAACATGCTCACTCAAGCTGACAAGTTTCACACTTTCATTTTCACTCTGAAATAAACACACTCCGGAGATGCACGGTGCAGGAAAGAGGAGTGATGGAGCATCTGAATGAATGCGTAGCACCTAGAGAGACAGGAAATTAAAAGTGAGGAGGACTGATAACAGCAGATGTGTTTGAGCAGTGAATGGGTCTAATTGCTGTAAAAGTTATGACAGAAAATGTGTGATGTAATATGGAGAAAGTATTAGATGGAAAGTTTGTGGTGAGAGATGGAACGTAATTAATGAAAGCTTTACAAACTTGCGAAAAGAAACGTCCCACATACAGCACCTCAACACCAGCCGACAAGCAACGCAAACCTAAAACTAATATCGTGACTGACTCACAACGGTAGGGCTGGGCGATATGGCAAAAAATATGATCACAATCATTTTTTCCATATTGATCAAAATCGATATTTATCACGATATATATAATTTCATAATGCTGCCAGTTGGAACAGTATCCTATAATGACTTAACCCTGAAGACACCAGAGGGTTCATTAGTTAAACTTATATACAGTTTTTTAAAATAAAAAATAGAGTAACATAATGTAAACACTTAACTATGCAAAAACATGGCTTGGTTTAGAACTGATATTTCAGATTAGTGGTTCTCAACCTTTTTTGGGCCAGTGCCCCCCTATCCATTATCCAGGTCACTTACCACCCCCCATCAAATAAAATGTCGGCTAATTGTCTTCCCTGAATATTAATGTTGATTATTATTCTGTGTTATATCATTAAAATTGGGCAGCATTGGAATATCATTATCATTAGTTTCCCAGGGAGCAAAAAGCCATGTGAATAGAAATGATATTTATGTGTTAAACAAATGCAATGGTTAGAAATTTGACATTCAAACTTTAATTAGGTCTCGTTATTGATCACAAACAGCAGCCAATCAGAAACGCAAAACAGGAAGCATTCTTATTGATTGTTCCAAAGGAAAACAGGACCAGCCTACCAAGGAAAAAGTCTGAGGCTACTGGAAAGAGCAGAAGGATATGTAGGCTATCCTATATTAGGCCTATTAGGCCTAAAAGCAAAACTTTCGAAGGAAATAAGCTAAACTGCTTTGAAAGTTAGTGCGAGCCCTGCGCTTGGCGGTTCTCTGCATCAAGTCCAAGCGATTGCGGTACTTGGACTGCATGTGGAGGGCCTGGCTCAATCTCTGCTCAAGAGATATGTTGTTGGGAAAGAAGAAGAAGAAGGAGCCTGCAGCGTTTCCCCTAGAATTCTTTTCAGCAGCGATGTGTATTCACACGCGTCGGAATTTCTTAAAATAAATAAAATGACCATAGAATCATTAGATTCAATAGATTATTCATGTTTGCCTTTTGTGTCTTAATTTACTTAATTTACAGCTTTTGACATTTATCTGTAGAAATTAATATCAGAAAATGAAATGCCACAGCACAGAAAATTAGGATGAAAATAGGATGTTGGACAAAACTTGTGGGCGGACGAGCATGGGCCCACATTTTCATACTCTTGGTGTGGTCGCTGGAATGGTACCCTTTCAGGTGATGGAAAAAAATCTGTTGTGTTTTCCATCTTGGTTGGCACCGACCGACAGCATATTTTGCAGACCGTCTTAATCTGCGCTTCTTCGTTTTTGAGATATCCAAACCACTTCCATATAATTGACGTCACATTACCTTTTTTGTCAACAATTTCCTCAGCTTTGGAGGACAACTCAAGTTCACTTTCACTGTCGCTTTCGTGCCCCTCGTATCCGCTGATTTTTTCCCTCTTTTCCAGAGGACATCCACTTTCACATCCACTTTCTTCACCGGTAGCTCAAACAATGCTTTGCGGTAGGAAATGGGCGTGTACTTTGACGTGCAAACCAAAAACCACAGACTGACTGACTGTTGTCAAGTTCATTTCTACTGTGTGATATGCTGTTAGATCTATCCATATCAAGTAAAAATGTCGAAAGTTTATCATTGTTATCGACATAGATTGTATCACGATCCTGTATCGAGATTGTTTTATCGCCCAGCCCTACACAACGGTGCAGTCCAAAGGCAGGGCATACATAATTAGCACTTCACTTGAATATCATTTCCACTCTCTGGCTACTTAGTTAATGTCGTCTATGACTGAGAGCCAATACATACACTACAAGTGTGCATCTGTAGACACATACATGGACACATTCAATTGTGATAATCATGGTGGTAAAAATGTAGCAGTAGTTAGGAGTAAATCCTTGAGCCATGCATCACCTGGCACCAAAAGTTCCTCTCACTAATCCTCAACTGGAAGCCTCCGTTTGTTGTTTGGCTTCAGCTCCATAATCAGTCTGCAGTATGCAGTCTCAGAACTTCCTCCTAATAAATGGAGTATAGTGCTATATAATCTCTCATAATGTAAAGCAACATTTCAGAAAACACATCCACAGACAAATGGGAGCAACTGGAGCCAAAGCCAATGGAATAAATACATAAACTTAATCACTCCATAAATGACACAACAAGAGATCAGTGGTCTAACCTGGCTGAGAGCCAACCTTATGTGGTATTTTAAACCACTTAAGAAAGACATCATAAGCAGTGTTTGAGCCAGTATTATATGATATACAACATATTATAATAGCGGTGGTAAGTTATGTTTGATAATTAAAGCTGAAGATATCAGATATCATCTAAATCATCCTGTTTGCAGCTCTTGGTCACCCCTTTGACTTCAGCGCTAACGTTGGCTAACGTTATAATTTCACAGACTAGCTGGACAAGCTTCTGTGCAGCCCTGAATGTTCGGAGATCCCAGTTAAGGTGATTATATTATGATGTGCTTAAAAGTACAACTTCCAACTATTATTTACTTTCCCGCCAACATTAGCTGTTGGTTAGCGCTCGACTGCTATCTAGCTACAACATACAGGACTATAAAATGACGGCCGACACAAGTCATCACTCTGTTGGCCTAATTGAAGAGCGAAACAATCACTAACTTTTTAAAATATCAAAAACGGTACAGAGAGGCGTTTTTCTAACAAACCATCTTTGGTCGAGCATACACACACAGGTTTGTAATTCAGGTTTACTACCAATAGCCAACAGTTTCATGTTGTAGTTTGGCTAACTCATGAAAGTAAAAGTTTATACAACTTATAAAATGTAAAAATACGAAGCCTGCTAACAGCACTGATTCCTGGTTTTATGGGCGACAAGTGGGTGGTTGTGGTGAAGACATTTTATGTTTTAAGGGTGTCACTGTCGCAATGGCTTGCTCTGGCTCAAACCCTGCATAGGATGTGAGGATGATGGTTTGAAAGTGATGTAAAAGCACTTCCTTACGCGCTTTTCAATCTTTGCCTATTGTGCTGCTTCTTGTTAAAACCCATTTTCTTATTATCACATGAACTGTCTGGTAAGTCACCATAATTAAGTGTACATAATATGCAACTGATATCAGCTTCATTGGTACAATGGATAATAATGGACTCTGAGCTCACTGCATCAGTGAGCTGTCGTCCATAAGAAACATTTGGGAAGAATTAAAACTAGAAGGTTTTCCTCCTCCATGTTAGCACGACACTGAACCCCAAATCTGCCACCCAATCCCAAATTATTCCTAATATATGTATAGTACCTGCAAAATAAATATAAGTTGCTCTGGGTACAAAAAAAGTGCCTGCCAAATGAATGATGTAACACATCTGCAATATGCCTTCCAATGGAACAATGTAAGCATACCTGTGTGGTCAAGAAAACAAGTCTGGACAGGTTTATGTCCAATTAACTTGTATTATGCAAGGCAACAAAAAGGGAAGAAGGGGGAAAAAGCTCAAAACCCAAGGTGAGGGGCAAAATTTTGATCCAGCCTTCATTAAAAGCCCTTTCTATGCCTCGTTAGATTTACCTTTCAGTGTTGCAGTTCCTACCAGGAAGGAATATCAATTATTCATATTGTTCATATTATTTTAAGAATAACTTAATTTGAGAGACCTTCTATTTAAAGGCTGAAATTTTACGGCCCGAGACTTCCACTGACCTTTGCCTGATGTATGAGACGCATGATGAAACATAGGCAAAAAAAACATTTATGTCTGCAACCTCTGTAATGTGAAAAACTTTTAAGTAAGGCACTTAGTCTGACACAAAAAATCAAGCCACTTCTGCCTGACAAGTGCACTACAGCAATGGCCTGGAACTGTGACTGCACTGCCTCAACCAGGATGTGACAAGAGTTTCTGTTGGCTGGTAGGAGATGAAGGTTCATCCACCTTTTATATCCACCCTGCAACCTCCTTGTTAAATCTTAAATCTGTTAGAGTCCTAAGTGCCTCTGCTCACCATAAATCATTCACATCAATACAGACTAACGGCTAATGACTACCAACACATCCACAAGTGGGCTGAAATACCAGCTTGCTGGAAATTTTCCTCATTTCTGAGTTATAGAGATGCATCTAACTTGCATTAAAGCAATTCAATGTCAAAGAGCACAATACACAGAAAGTTAAGACGGTTGGGGTTAAGCCAGTTCAAGGCAGATTTTGATTCAACGAGGTCAATAAACTCTTCCTTTAGCTCAGCAGCTAATTAGAGGAGACGGTAATGGAAGGGTTCATGCACAAAACACATTAGCAATGACTCTGCCAAAATAATTCCCAAATGCACACATTGTTTTTATTTTCCAGTCATGCAAGGGCAGCTTTGTGGGGTACGACAAACCAGCCTGATGTATCTACTCAAGACGCATGCAGACCCGACCCTAAAACAGTGAGCATTTCTTTCTGCATCAAAATTCAAGACCTTTCTTAATTAAAAATAAGGCTTTTTAAGACATTTTATGGCCTTAAATTTTAAAAATCTAATTCAAGACCTATTAAGACTTTTTTAAGGATCTGTGGATACTCTGGTATGTGCCACAGGTTCGACACCTTGAATATGCAATAAGGCAGGAAATGTATTCAACAAAATAAAAGACTTTAAACAGGCAAACAAAAAAATCCAGCAGACATTGAATCAACCCAATGCAGATTCTTGCTAGCCCATAATGCATTAATGGATTTTAAAAAGACTGAGCATGTAATTATGCCAAGTGAAAAGATTTGTGGGACTTTGTGGGACAGTACAGTAGTCTGTGAATATGACTTATCCTTTTCACAATGTGCAGGAAATTAAATAATCTTTGAATCACCTTAGCTAATTAATTATATTGATTTGCCTAAAAAAGTGGTTACTAATGCTGGGACCCAACAGCCCTGCTTAATTTTTATGAAACCAGATTATTACTTGCTTTAACCCGGCAGTGTGGGTGTAAATTTCTCCATGCTTAGTAGGATGGATCTCAACTGGGAAAAAATAAGATTATAAGAAATAAGAAAAACATTATTATGTGCATGCAGTTAGTTGCCTAAATTCATGTTAAATTTATAGAAATATAACCAATGAATCATAGGAATTAGGATATGGTAGCATTTCCTGTGCTACCTTTAGTGTCTGTAAATGGATTTACAGTAGAATGCTTGAAAAGAACAGAAATAAGAGCAATGTTGTTTTTGACTTTAGACAGAGACAAGAAAGAAAGGCAGGAGCAGATACTGAATGAGGGTGAGAACAAAATAGAGACATTCACATTCACTACAGTCTCTTAGCAACAGATGTATGTCTATTTTGTGCCAACTATAAGACAGTGGTGAAGCCAGGGATGGAGACTGACAGAATGGCAACTATTAAGCCAGCTCCCGAAGGGGTGGAGGTCCCACAGAGTCACGTCTAAATCAGGAAGCAGCTATATGATGTCTTCTATAAATCTTAAATTGCCTCTAATGGCCTACTGGGCAACAATACAGTCAAATTCTTTTCTCTGACAGGGGAACTACATTAACGCAGTCTGGCAGACAGTTAGAGGTGGATGTCAGACTTTTTCTTTTTTATATATAACTCCAATACATGTCTTATAACCTGTATAAATCCTTACAGAATATACAGTATACTCGTACTTCCCAATGTGAGAAAATTAAGGGCAGGCCCTCTCTGGAGATAAATATACAGTATTAAACTTCATTTGATTAATGTTTTGATGTGAAAGCATTTTGTTTGGCTGTGTTGCAGTGAAGATAAATGTGTTTGGAAATCTGCTACACATACAAATGGATATCTGTGACATATTACACTTTCTGTGACATTTTAATATTATTTTGCTGTTGTTAAAGGGGAGCTCCACCAATCTGACACATTAAGCTCCTCATGAGCAATACTACTGTTTGGGCTAGAGACAAGCCTACGTTACAAACTGGGGGTTTGAAAGAAGTAGGCATATAAGAGGTAAGTGGGGGTATAAAGAAAGACGCTATTAGGTGGCATTATGGGAAATGTAGGATCCAGGGTTTCTGGAGCTTGACCCATATTGGAGATGAAAGTCAGGATATGTTGGCCTCTGCTGCTGTGATTTTGACTATTCTTTTTTTAAGTCTGTCTTTTGTGAGGTGCAATACTTAATTGTTGGAATACCCCTTTAGAGGCTATTACGTTTATATGCTCTCTTTCCTTGAAGGAATGCAATACAAACGTATTTGTCCTTCGTTCCAGACTATAGGGGATTCATAATTTATGAAGAAATTATATTTTTAGTTTGAATATTCCTTTTAGCAAACTTTGTGGTTCAAAATAGATTGTATAATTGTACAAGATAGCTTGCACGCATGTCTTTCCTGCTTTTAAATCTTTAATTTTCATGTTGCTCTTCTAGCACATAAGGACTTCAGTTCTTTTGCAGTTCTTTTATTCGCACAGGGCTCCTACAGAAATGTGTGAGTAAGAGCAGAGCCAAAAGGGGACAGAAGTGGACATTTGCGAATTAGGTGCTGTATTATCAAATTAGTGCACTGTACTGATGTTTGTGCATTGATTTAAACCCATTTCTTAGCTGGGAATTGTGATTAAGAAATTCAACAACAAAAACATGAATCAAAGGTTACTCTTGGTTTGTACAAGAGATATCAGGGAGAAAAAGAAAGAGGCAGAGGGAAGTACAAGTACAAGCCAGTCAGGCAAGGTTGATGCATCAAACTTACATCTTCCCCTTGTGCTTCAGGCTGTCTAATCATGTGCCGCTCCTCTGCACCTCTGCACTGACTGGAGTTGGACTTCCAGAGGTTTTCAACAACAACGAAACAACACAACGGACAGTGTATGTCAGGCTTGACTCATTAGCAGCAACCAAAGGTGTCAGACCAGGTGACAGATGGACTGATGTGTCCAAAAGAGGGAAGCGAGGAAGAAAATCATAATGCTGCTGCCTGCTGAGGCCTGGGTAGCCATGGATACCGAGCCACAACCGAGAACAATCCAGAAAGACATATAAGAGAGGTTTCTGAGAGTGCTACTAGTGTAGAAAAACAACCCAAACAAGGGATTTCCTTTTTTAAGCTGACAATAAGAGCAGTGAGGCTGAACATGAACTTAGAGACAGGAAACCCAAGTCTGGAAAAAGAGGTGCAGTGGTCCAACATTAGGGCTACTATCAGAGGAGCTCAGACTACAGGCTGTGATTTTTTTGTTAGGCCAATGAATGATGAAGTGTGTGAGTTAAAGTTGAATAGAGCTTGTCAAACACAGGTGGGACTAATAACACTGTTAGTTGCTGCATTTAATTGCGACAGTTGCTGGAACGGAGCCCTCATTAATGTTATTAGTTTCACCTGCGCTATGAGCACAAGCACATGATGTGTCCGAATTTTAAGTGTGAAATATACAGATGGGTGGCAAATTAAAGGAAATACCTGAATAAATGAGTGTAGAAACATAACGAATGCAGATGCTTCCACACAGGTGCACTGTATGGTACAATTAAGCAATTAACATCCAATCATGCTCAGTGGCATGTATAAAAATGCTCATTTGTATCAAGATGGCAAGAGGAAAAGATCTAAGTGACTTTGAAAGAGGGTTCATTGTTGGGGCACGGATGGCAGGTAGCTTCAGTCACAAAGACTGCTCAACTGGCTCGTGTTTCAACAGGAACAGACATCAGTAAATAGGGTCGGAAATTGTGGTCGACAGCGCACATTTGATGAGCGTGATGCTCGTGCATCAGTGTGATGTGTAAGGAAAAACAGAAGAGCAACTCTTCCTCAGGTGACTGAGAATGTCAATGCAGGACGTGATCAGACGGTCAGCAAGAACAGTGTGTCGACAATTACATAGAGAGGGATATTATAGTAGGGTTGCAGTGCATGGACCCCTCTTTACAAAGATGAATGCACATTTGAGAGTTCAGTGGTGCAAAAACTGTCGGCACTGGTCTACAGGGATGTGGGAAAAAGTGATATGGTCAGATGAGTCATCCTTCACCATATTCTCCACAAGTGGGCGAGTGCATGTGTGGCGTACACCAAGAGAACGGTACAGGCCTGAAAGTGAGGGGATCTGGTGGCTCTGTTATGCTGTGGAGGGCATTTTGCTGGCATGGTTTGGGTCCACTTGTCCCCTTCAAGGGTCACTGCAAATCAATACAAAGTTATCCTGAGTGATCACCTTTATGCTATGATGAAACATTTCTATCCTGATGGGAGTGGTCTCTTCCAGGATGACAATGCCCCCATCCACAGGGCATGAGGGGTCACTGAATGGCTTGAGCATGAAAATGATGTGAATCATATGCTATGCTTCGCAGTCACCAGATCTCAACCCAATTGAACACCTATGGGAGATTTTGTACCGACGTGTTAGACAGCGCTCTCCACCACCATCATCAAAACACCAAATGAGGGAATATCTTTTGGAAGAATGGTGTTCATCCCTCCAGTAGAGTTCAGAGACTTGGAGAATCAATGCCAAGGAGTACTGAAGCTGTTCTGGAGGCACGTGGTAGCCCAACACCTTAGTAAGACACTTTATGTTGGTTTTTCCTTTAATTTGTCACCTGTCTGTATGCACTATAGAGTACTCTCAAAAATTCCAACAATGGGACTAAAAATGTAGTGTCCATGCATGTACACCATTTTTTTGTTTACAATCCCACAATGCAATGTAACACCTGTCGGTGAAGGTGTAAAATGATGATTCATAAGTATGAAATTGCTAGTATTCTGACGCCAGCAAGCCTATCAAGAGTCAGATTAGCTAAATTTATTCAAAGGGCAAAATGACACATAAAGCACAAGATTGAAAGATTGAGTATTGAAAAGAAAAACTGGTGATGCTCATCAAGCATGTGCTGGCTGAGCCTGTGTTGCTCTTGAGTTCACTCACAGTACAGCAGGGGAGCCTTGTGTCTTTATGTGTAAAAATTTTGGTAGTTTGAGCAAAATTTGGCATTTTTCATTTGCACACCAGAAACTGCGAAACTTAAAAAGAAACATGCAGTTCATATTCTTGATTAAATTATTTAAGCTTGGCTCCTTTTGTCACAAGTTTCTCCAGTGATGGTACTAAAAATAAAATCTGTTNCAAGAGGAAAAGATCTAAGTGACTTTGAAAGAGGGTTCATTGTTGGGGCACGGATGGCAGGTAGCTTCAGTCACAAAGACTGCTCAACTGGCTCGTGTTTCAACAGGAACAGACATCAGTAAATAGGGTCGGAAATTGTGGTCGACAGCGCACATTTGATGAGCGTGATGCTCGTGCATCAGTGTGATGTGTAAGGAAAAACAGAAGAGCAACTCTTCCTCAGGTGACTGAGAATGTCAATGCAGGACGTGATCAGACGGTCAGCAAGAACAGTGTGTCGACAATTACATAGAGAGGGATATTATAGTAGGGTTGCAGTGCATGGACCCCTCTTTACAAAGATGAATGCACATTTGAGAGTTCAGTGGTGCAAAAACTGTCGGCACTGGTCTACAGGGATGTGGGAAAAAGTGATATGGTCAGATGAGTCATCCTTCACCATATTCTCCACAAGTGGGCGAGTGCATGTGTGGCGTACACCAAGAGAACGGTACAGGCCTGAAAGTGAGGGGATCTGGTGGCTCTGTTATGCTGTGGAGGGCATTTTGCTGGCATGGTTTGGGTCCACTTGTCCCCTTCAAGGGTCACTGCAAATCAATACAAAGTTATCCTGAGTGATCACCTTTATGCTATGATGAAACATTTCTATCCTGATGGGAGTGGTCTCTTCCAGGATGACAATGCCCCCATCCACAGGGCATGAGGGGTCACTGAATGGCTTGAGCATGAAAATGATGTGAATCATATGCTATGCTTCGCAGTCACCAGATCTCAACCCAATTGAACACCTATGGGAGATTTTGTACCGACGTGTTAGACAGCGCTCTCCACCACCATCATCAAAACACCAAATGAGGGAATATCTTTTGGAAGAATGGTGTTCATCCCTCCAGTAGAGTTCAGAGACTTGGAGAATCAATGCCAAGGAGTACTGAAGCTGTTCTGGAGGCACGTGGTAGCCCAACACCTTAGTAAGACACTTTATGTTGGTTTTTCCTTTAATTTGTCACCTGTCTGTATGCACTATAGAGTACTCTCAAAAATTCCAACAATGGGACTAAAAATGTAGTGTCCATGCATGTACACCATTTTTTTGTTTACAATCCCACAATGCAATGTAACACCTGTCGGTGAAGGTGTAAAATGATGATTCATAAGTATGAAATTGCTAGTATTCTGACGCCAGCAAGCCTATCAAGAGTCAGATTAGCTAAATTTATTCAAAGGGCAAAATGACACATAAAGCACAAGATTGAAAGATTGAGTATTGAAAAGAAAAACTGGTGATGCTCATCAAGCATGTGCTGGCTGAGCCTGTGTTGCTCTTGAGTTCACTCACAGTACAGCAGGGGAGCCTTGTGTCTTTATGTGTAAAAATTTTGGTAGTTTGAGCAAAATTTGGCATTTTTCATTTGCACACCAGAAACTGCGAAACTTAAAAAGAAACATGCAGTTCATATTCTTGATTAAATTATTTAAGCTTGGCTCCTTTTGTCACAAGTTTCTCCAGTGATGGTACTAAAAATAAAATCTGTTAAATAGGCTGTGAAAGTTATTCAGCTCCCAAAGTTGGGGCATGACAAAGTAAGTTTGGGGACCTTTTTTTGCCCTTTGAATATATTTGACCTTGTGTCATTTTCTAATCCTTTTCTAATCTTTAGTATGATGTCTTCTTCACTTACAAACCTGGATTGCAATGTGTGTGTGTGTGTGTGTGTGTGTGTGTGTGTGTGTGTGTGTGTTTGCTCAAGGTGCTTCGTTCACCAGCTGAACTAATTTCTGTTGTCCTCTGATTGAACTGAGGCAGCTTCTATGTGTATATATGGAACCGTTATGATGCTTGCCCATGTACCTGGTGAAGGACAAATGCATTGAAACGTTGTAAATGACATACAAGAGCAGCAAGCGAGACAGTGTGCGGGAATATATCATTGTATTTGTTAATAAAGAAGAGGGAAAAAAAGATTCTTTCTTCTCCTGACTCACTCTGTATTCCACTTCTCTTCACAGAGCAACACAACTGTATTATTTTGCCAATCCAGACGACACTAAACAGAGAGCACTGATAAAGATCCGTCCTCTATAAAGCCACCACAGGTGTCAGGTGTGTCGTATTTAAAATCATCACATAGTGCTGCTGTAAACACGACAACAGTCCAAGCCCGAACTCTGTTCAGAGGAGGACTCCAAATAGGTTATAAACACCCCTGGCCAAAATCGTTTAAGTATGGAACTTGGAGATCACACGGTATTATGGAAAATTACAATGACACACCAAAGCAGTAACTGTAGAAATGCACATTATGTGTGTCAGAGGCTTAAGTGATGTCGGCACATTTGAGAGAGATGTAAATGTATCCAGAGACAAGCTGTAAACACTGTATTTTACTTTGGTCTGGACTCTAAAGTTTCTGGGTCTATTTCATGCTATTTACTATGCTGAAGTTTTCAACATGGGGATATTTGTTACTGAACTTTAAAATAAACTCCACAGGGTTTCGGAAAATTGAACGCACAGACAAATATAAGGATGTACAAAAGAGCACAAAATAATCCGTTGGGAGAGACTGACTCTGACAGCTCGGCTCAACTCAGGCCTGTCTTTCAGCAATAAAAGACTCATTTTGTTCAGAACTCTTCGACTGCCTGCTGCCTGTTTGAAATTTGTCTCCATGGCAACGGCCCAGACAGTCTGGCATGGCATGGCCGCGCTGATGAAGTGGTGTGTTATGATAATAGTCGTTGGAGAGAGTAAGACCTGAAAATATACATTACATTTGCAGGGATTCTCAATGGCTTTAGACTCTTGCCAACTGCAATTTAAGTTAAGCATCCTTCTCACCCGGAGGTGTTGATGCAAGATGCAGAGGATCAACAGTGAAAGAGGAGAGTGCCAACAGTACTCCAACTGAGGAACTGCTAAAGGAAACACGTAATAGTAAATATTTGGGCTAAAGAGAGACAGTGAGACAGAGGGAAAGAGAGATTTATGATATCCATGTACCACATTTTACTTTGGAAGGGCTGCTGAAGGAGTAGCAGTCAAGGCACAAAAAGGGTGGGAATATCAAAAAAGGCTAAAGCAACTATGACTGTACCAGATAGAAAGGTGGATTTTCCAATTAAGTTCTGTGTCTCACCTTGGCACACTACTTGGCAGACTGGTCTCAGTGGATGGTGTCTGGATCCTCTCCTCCTCGCTCAGTGCCTGAGGACCGGGCCCTCCTGCTGTCTGTCCAGCTCCTTGGTGCTGCTGCTGCTGCTGCTGTCGCCTTTCCTCCTCTTCATCCTCCACCTCCTCATTTCCTGGCTTCTCCTTCCCTCTGCCTTCACTTTCATTGTCGCTCTCCTCACCTAAGATGTCGTCCACCTATTATATATATAAAAAAAGGAGCTTTTGTGAGATCATATCACACACCAAAACAATCGATCAATTCCTCTCTCTACTTTGAGTTTTGTTTGTAACTTATATAATCACATTTTCAGGATGTATATATCCTAGTACTTTGCATATGGACTACTCTCAAGTGCAAATAAGATTAAGTACTTTCTCTCCTTCCATTGGACATTAATTAGTTTGTACAAGACATCCCCCAAATCAGGGCCAAACTATAACATGGCTGGCTTTAGGCAAATTTCGTGACATGACTTTTATTTGTAGGTAATCCTGAAATAAAAATAATGAAATTTTCTATTTAATGAGTAATGTCTGCTTAAAGTGTCATGAGGAGGAACCATGTGTATGTGTAGCCCGTTCCCTTGATGCACTGCACATTCCAATTATGCATCTAATTATATCTGGTGAGTGGTTTTCCTTCTAGAAATAATTGGGTTACATACTGTACTGTAATCTTGGAAGGTGATTAAACTTGGGGCCAACAGTTAAGATTGTCATTTAAGCAACTTGAGGTTTTTTTTAATGCTGATACGGTATGTTATTTATAAGTTAAAAAAAACAAAGAAAAGCATCCAATCATATATAATCCAATATTCTTTTTTACATGAACATGTTTGATAAGAATCCCTTAAAGGAATAATTTGACATTTATATATACTCTTATTTGCTTTCTTGCAGAGAGTTAAATGACAAAAATGGATACCAGTATGGTAAATATGAAACTACTACAATTAGAAAGCGAATAAGCGTATTTGCTAAAATGTCTGAATACTCCTTTAAATTTGGTTATTAAAAATTTGTCACTATAGCGCAGCAAATACTGGATTGTGGAGTCAGATACTGATATTAATATTTCAAACATATCTTTGGCATTTCTGTACTGCATATCTTGTTACACATCAGCTGACATAATATTTTATATAATATCGGCCGAGCTGATTTGTGGGTAAAGCTCTGAAAGTAACTTGCAGGTTGTTTGGTTTTTTTGGTTTTCCCAATTACTGCAACAATGCAGGATGTGGACACAATGAAACACCTGTACAATATAATGCTGTCCAATACAAGAAACCCACAAACTACAGGCTAAAATAAGAGTTACTTCAACAACTCTCGGATACTCTTAAGTTTAAACTACAACCAAACATTATTAGGAGTCACTAAGGCAGGCTTTATTGCAGGGCTATGGTAATATACGATATATTGGACGGGGGTTGATTGATTTTTCAGATGGAATAACAGAGATGGGGTAATAAACTCATCACGTGAAATTTCTACCATGAGGAAACAATCCGGAGCCAAATACAACAAAGTTAATCTGTCCTGTGGGATATCTCGTCAGCTATCGAAAGCAAAATGATCAGCTCCAGCAGCTCATCAATCTCATAATTTATAATGCCCCAAGGTTACTGATCATTCAGAGCAGGTTACCCAATTGACAACCATCCGACCAATGGATATCTGAGGTGACTATTGCCACAGCAAACATGCAGCGTCTTGTCAATCATTAGCAGCATGTAGCTGAAGGAAAACTGGGATTAATGCAGGGGGACATTCTCTTGCGGCCAGAGCCAGGATCATTAATGGCATCAAGCCAGGCTCATTAAAGCCCTGTTATTGGTTATTTGGACAGCCAAAGAGTGCCCTGGTAAAGGTAAAGAAGGTAAGACTGCCTGAGGCATGGCTGATCCGGAAATAATAAAGGAAAAACACATAAACATGTGTTGTTGGTTGTGTTGGTTGTCCTCCAGCTCCATTAGCTGAATCAAATTTGAATGAGAATGACCCTGCAGGGCACCAACAAATTACAGGGAAGGATACAAATAAGACAGCAAAAATGGTTTTGATTGTTCCAACTGTCAGCAACACACAATTTAAGATTTCATCAACACAAATTCCTTTTTTCCCCACTAAAACGTTTCTCTTCTCATGGCGTTTTCCTCATCAGTATTTCCCATGAGCGCCAACAGTGACAATTTATTGGGCCTTGCATTTGTAGCAGCTGCTAAGAATTTAAAAGAAGGTCCATTTTTCTGTCAGCACAGTGAAGAGCTGGCACAGACAAATGAAAGTGGGACACAGGTTGGCTTTCGTACATTGAAAGCCCTTCTAACAATGCTGAACAGATATTTGTAAAAACTGGCTCATGAAAGACATTTCAGGTAAATAAAATAAATACAGTATTGGCAAGATTATACCCATGACAAATGGAAGCAGGTGCATGGTACGATTCAGACATTTTATTGTCTATTTTGCATAAAGTGGGACGAACACAGCAATGACTGTGTGGGAGCACTTCCCAAACACCATTTTCCGGGTGTAAGCGAGCCATTTTCCAAGTGGAATACAAACTTAACAGCACAATACTACTGTGACATACTGCCGAGCGAACAGGGCTTTATGCAGAAATAGGAAAAGGAAAGGATGTGGTTTTGGTTCTGTGACACCTTTTCCCAAAGCTAGTTTCTGAGCACAAAATACATAAATATAAGGGCAAAACACTTCCATGTTCTGTGTATGAATCAGAGCCGCTCTTGTGTACTACTAACAAAAAGCACTGAGGCGCTGTACAGTATATGACTGGTGTAGCCACTTTTGCTTCTGATCACGACCCTTTAGGAACCAATCTACAGTTCACTAAGTCAGGAAGGGTCTTACAACCTTAGCAGAAATGGAAGCATTAACAATCCCCACAAACAGCGTGGCAAACTTCCCACAGCATCCTTTTCCTGGCTGTAATCAAAAGGCCAAGCAGAGAGCCCACCATGAAACTTTTCAAAGCACAGCACGGCACCCCCTCAAAGCTAGTTTACAGTCAGGCTATTGGACTGATCACTGCAAGCTGCAAATAGAGTTTAGCACAAGTGTGATTCCAGGGCATAACATTTATTTTTGGCTAAACGCTTCAGTTGCTGCACTATTGTGTTAAGCACCGTTTGTGACTACCCTGTGGTCTACTGTGATGATTTATCTGTGCGGAGGAAGATGTACAAGATGTAGAGGACGGAAGAGCAAATGTGAAATTATTGTTTGATCACGTGCCTATGATGCACCAAAAACTGAATATAATGTGGCTGACATGAACTGACACATCAAAACATACACCAATCACAATGAAAGCAGATTAGATGTTTCCTGTCCAGCACTTCTAGACTCTGGACAAAGATATTTTAACTTCAGACTCATTGATCTGAGGTGTTACTCACACTGAAAGATTCATGTGCCGCAAAAGAAGCCGACAGTCATTCATTTTAAATGAAAGCCAGCAATTAGGAGTAGCTGTTACTGTGGGAGCAGCGAACTGCTGTTGCCCAGAGCAATGAGTTTCAGCTAGATCTGAGGCCAACTGGAAGAAAATTAGTGGCCATTAAATAGGGCTTTGATCAAGTTTATGCTGTAACATCTTATGCTGTAACACCTTGACAGGTTGGAGCCCTAAAGTTCACTGACGTTTGTAATTTGATCCTGATTTATTAATGTGTCAAAATGAAATGGTATTTTTTTCCAATCCATCACTTTACATACAAGAGTGCAGGTTACAGCTGTAACCAACGATTGTTTTCATTTTCGATTAGTCTGCTGAAATTTCTTGATTAATCGTTTGGTCTATGAAATATCAGAAAATATGGAAAATACCCAACAGAATTTCCTGAGAGTCGAATTTGATGTCTTTCCTCAAACATATTCAGTTTACTATAATGAAAGACAAGGAAAAGCAACACATCCTGACATTTGAAAACCTAGAGCCATCAAACATTTGCCATTTTTGCTTGAAAAATGACTTGACTTGACTGATTCATTAATGATCGTTTCACTTCCCACTGGTAAACTGTATCTCCACCTTCCAAAATTGTCTCTTCTTCACAACTTGATTTAGCTGCTGCTGTAGATTTAACTTTTAACTTTTGACTAAATTCATTTACAATCTCACAGAAAATTAGACAAGCAGCTGCAACAAAACAGCCTGGACAAACCATGAAAACATGCAGGCCGGCCCGCTAACATTTATAGAAAGGTAAGCTAACGTAAAGCAGTGTTTCACTGTTCTCTCTCACTGTTCAATCCTGTTTCACCTTTGACCACAACCAGCATCACTTATATAGGTGTGGTTGGGTGTGGTCAGAAGCATGCTCAGTTGCACATGTAACAGTGATGTCACGGTGTCCTGACAAACCCTGGAGAACACTTCTACATCGCTGCAGCAAGCTGAGAAGGTAAACTAAACTAGTTGTTCTGGGGGTGTTAAATTGCTCTTTAATGTTACATTATCACATCAAAGTTACTTTCAGATGGTTGTCATTTGTGTTTATATGCTTCTTTAAGGAAAGATGATGTAGGCGACCATCAAAATCATCCCCTTGATGTTTGCTAATGTTATTGGATGTTTTAGCTGCTTATCTCAAGCTAAACCCAGAGAACTGACAAGTGGGTGAATACAGCCTCTGAATGATCACGCTGCTCTCAAGTGGAAAGAAGCGTTAGCCGCAGTAATGCCAAGTGAACAAGAATGACAGAAAGTGAGCGGCTCTGTTCAAACTGCCAGACTTTGGGCAAGACGACTGCATTTACTAATGAAAGGGACTAAAAATGTGGGACAAAAATGAGACCTAAATTTTACTAGACTCAAACATCTTTATTGTTTGTTTACTAAAATGAACAAAAATCAAACTAAATATGACTGAAATAAATAAAACACATTTCTCATCAAAAGACTAAAACGTAGTCAAAATGAGGTGACAAAATGGACTGTTATGAATAGCACAAATCTATGAGAGGTGAGAACATACAGTAGTTATTGCCAGCTGATACAGCAATCAGCTGCATACAGTAAACATCGCGGAGTTTCACTCGCAACAAAGTTAGCCAAGTAAAAACTTTCAGGCGAGCAAAGGGAGCAAAAAAGTTTTTGAAGTGCACAGGTTCACCTCAGGTCTGACTTTAAAAGAAAAATATCAATGTCTCCGTACATTAACATAACTCAGAAGAAACACAATAGTATACCTGCAAGTAAAAATCAGCAAAATAGGTGAGGCAGGAACCCACAGTGAGAGCTCGACACATTTCCATGCAGCCAGTCAATCAGCGCCCATTGTTCTGACCAATTTCTGTTTGCTCTGGGTTATTGTACAAGGAGCTCATGTCTTCACCAGACTGAGGACTGCACAGGGAGAAATTTACATAGCCAGTTCCCACTGAAGGGGGTTTATAACAAGCTTTATTCCATGCCAAAATGACTGTGAAAGGCAGTCAGAGGTGGTAATAGGGCAGCTGACAGCTGATTGCTGAATGGAGCAAGACCGATGATGGGTTACTTAATGTGGGCGCAGAGGAAGATGAGGGCTCTGCATTTATAGAGGAAAGCTCACCTGAGGCGCAGGGGAAGAGGAAATTAATGCACATGTATAAGAGGAGAAGTAGATGTGAGGACATGGTGCATTACCAGTAAATCAACCCACAAAAGAAAAGTTGAGGAGTAAAAAGTGGTGAGACTGGTGACACTCTGTTCATACCTGTATTCGTCTGAGTTGTTCATTAGCTCCGGGTCACGTCAAAGGCCCAATGCCATACAGCTAGTGAGTCAAGGGCAAGTCTCATTCTGATGGGAACAATCACAACAGGAATTCACATCTTTACTCCACCTCTGCCTACTCCTACATGAAGGTAGCTCTCAAGTGTAGAGAATGCAACAACCTTTGAGAATCAGAATTCTTAAAGTGGCTCTGCAAGCAGGAAGATGTTGGCTTCTTTTCACCATCATCTCAGAGAGACGCGCTATGCTGCAGCTGAGGTTAGTCAAGGGTAGTTATATAAGGCTGAACTGAAAACATTACTTTGGAATGGAACAGCCTCAAACATGAAATACTTCAGAGAGTTCATTCAGAGACTTTGGATTTCAGAGCTTTTTTTTTATATCAATGGTGTTTTTCTGAATCTGTTTCTGGTAGAATGGATGCTAATGTTTTGAGCAGGGACCAAAACTGGACATCTTGCCACAGTCAGATGACTGAAGATATTTCTGTGAGGCTGCCAAGGACTGTGTGCACATGGAAACCGGAGCAGAGGGAATATTCATAGAGCTCCAGCTTTAGGGACAGACAGTGGAGTCTAGTTTGGATGATGGAGGGGCTTATCTGAGAGCAGTCATTTGCTGGTTGTGTCGGCATGACAGCTGACTGCACCTGACCCTGTAGAACTGGTCTGATATCTTGTAACTCACGGCTTTTTAAACTGTGGCTGTGAAACTCTGTGGAATGCATGAACATTTTCAGGACCATGGACAGCCCCGCACACTCATGATTTCACCTTTACTGTTGCATTTTGGGCTATTAATTCATTCAGTCATTCTCTCAAGCAAAAATACCAAAAAGTCACTGGTTCCAGCCTCTAAAATGTGAAGATTTGTTGGTCGTATTTGTTAAATGTTGGTTGGACAAAACAAGCAATCTGAATATGTCACCATGGGCTTTGGGAAATAGTGATGGACACCTCTTATTGTATTAAATTGTTTAAAAAAGTTTAACTTTGCCAAAACTGCCAGTTTTTTACAAGAATGGCTTCTTCATATTTTGGATTTGACTGACATTACTTGATAGGCAACACCAATTTTTCTTTCCTTCCCTGTCAAAAATCTGTTCATCTACTTAACATGTTGATCTGCTTTCTGAATAAATCTCGCAAACCTGAATCTTTATAGTTTGGCAAAATGTTTGTTGGTCTTTGTTGTCCACTAATGAATCACTGGACTCATTCCAGCAATAATGCCATTGTAGCAATTAATAATGTTATTAGGTACACGTGTGTAGGACAACTCTGCTGAAACAATTATCCAATAAATAGATTAGTCGATCACCAGAAAATTAATCTGCAAGCATTATGAGCGATTGAAGTAATTTTTCAAGGAAAAATGCCAAACATTACCGTGTTCCAACCACTCAAATGTGAGAATTTGTTGCATTTATTTGTCTAATGTGATAGTAAAGTGAACATTTTGGGATTTTGGAAAAATTGTTTTGCACATTTTTCATTTTTTTCAGACATTTTTTAGACCAAACAATGAATCAAGAAAATAATCAACAGATTAATTGATAATGAAAATAATCAGTAGTTGCAGCCCTGGTCTGCTCTATTCAACTTTAGTTTTACTCCATATTCCCCCCACCCCCCAAATTATGTGCGTCCTCTTGCAATGGCTCTGAGCTCCCCTGGCAGGAGGACCCGCCCTCGGTCAGGAGAACATTGATCTATTTGTTTAACCTATTTTTTCATTACTCGTATAGATTGAAAATTGTCAAAAAGTTCCCAAAGCACAAGAGAAATAAAAGATATTTATTTTACAAAAATATGAAGCAGGAAAACACAACAAATTCTCACATTTGGGAAGCTGGAACTGGGGAATGTGTCACGTTTTGGCTTCATGAATGACTGAAACAACTCATAATTTATTAAAATTGTTGATTTCTGTCAATTTTCTGCCCTTTATTACAGCTTGAAGTAACATTTAAAGTTCATCTTGGTTTATGAGACAAGTGCTTTCAGCCCTGCCAAAACCCACTGTTGCAAGAGCTCTGGTTCCAAACATATTTATGGAAAATAAACATTTGACACCATTCGATTAGGCATCGTACAGTCCAAATGACATGACATGGTCACATCATAACCCTACTACTTATCTGCTCTGCAAGGCCTATAAAAAGCATCAGTTGCCACGTTTAATGTCCGTGGACTCCACGCCAAACTAATGCAGTTATTGCTGTAACATTTCTACATTCTATAGCCATCACATCTTATCAGAGGTTTGTGTTGATAATGCCTGAAACGTCAAGTTGACAAGCAGCGCTCGCATCAGGCCAGGGCAGTGTGGTCAGCTGTAGAGCCTCACACTGGAGTAAAACTATGGACTTTAGTGCAAGGAGAAAAATGAAATGAAGCTTTTAAATCAACAGAAACGTCTTCATCAGCAGAGTCAAATCCTTCGAACCATGTGTCATTTTATATCCATGGAAGCTCTGTTGGGACTGCTGTGACGTTTCACGCTAACGCTGTAATTACAAGTCTGTCACCACAGAGAAATAAAATCTTTCATATACTGCAGACTGGATTTCTTGTCTTTTGGTACATATTAGCCACGGCAGGGTACAACACCAGCCAAAACACTGTCCTGAGACACTGGCTGGACTAAAAGCACATCATCATGCCTGATGTTTATATAGAAGATTTTAAGGGGATTAAGCTGAGGGAGTACTTGGCCGTCACCTTATGGATGAAGATGAAAAGATAATACATTTGTTTGCAAAACACCACTATACTATCAAGGGTTAGGTAGTTACACAGACACAGGAAAAAGTCATCAGCGATGCTACATCCATCTTAATAACATGAGAAACATTCCCTAATAAGCCTCTATATTCTGCAGACTCATGCATAAAGTTGTCCTCCCAAGGACTATATCTCACCGAAGATGTGGGAGATCAATACCTGCAGGCAGAGGGAGAGCTGGGATCACTGTGACTGATGGCCATGTTAGATCTCCTATGATCCCAGGCTTAATGAGCCATGTCTCTGAGGGCCCCTGTGGCGTCACACATGTCACACCAGCACTGACCTGTGTCTAAATCTTCACCTTGCTCTGTGTAATAATCATTCACTACTCATTCGCTCACGTAGCCCAAAACATACCAGGATTTCATTTCATTTTCGTTCTGTGAGCCAGAACAGTTGAAAGGTGTTGATAGAGCTATTGTCCTACAGAAACGAAGGCAGGTCAAAATGTTGTTTCCTTTAGGAATTCAAATCCAGACGATTTTATATTCACACGAAGCTCTATAAACAGAGTGACTTGTGTTTTAACTCCTGCGTGTTTAAAAGCCCCATTGTAAAACTGGTGCAAGAACATTGAGTTGCTGTGTACATCACAAAAATCAACAATGAAATTCTTGATTATTTACATATTTAAAGAGCCTGACAGATTATATTAAACACAGAGTACTGACTTGATGCTGCACGGGCAGGGAATGCAGACTTAAGTAATGGAGAGCCAAGCGAATTCATACCCCTCAATAGACCTTTCTCACAGCAGACATTTTGGCATGTTCTACTCGATAATGTCCTATTAGGCTGTCCATGGAGCAACTGAGTGCTTGCTGAAATCATGCAGTTCTTTATCTTGCATTTGTTTAGCTGGATGCCCTTAATGCAATAATCTGTCCACTGCAGGAAATACCAATGTTGACTAGGAAACACTTGATGCTGCCCTTAATAATGTTTTTATGAACAATGGGTCAAATGACTGTAACATGAAAGGGGTCTTTGCAGGCGAACAGGATTATCACCTGACTCTGCAGTTCCCCTCGACTCTATGGAGCATTTTAGCGTTTTTCCGCTCAATGCTTTGGTTTTATGGCCCACAGCATTAAAGTTTCATTCCCCTCAAGTGTTGGTGGAGACCAAAACAGAGCTAAAAGGAGAGTGAATATGAGACTTTTGATTGTGTTAACACAGAATCAGACTTATATATTATATTTCAGATGCTTTAAGCAGAATAGGATTGCTGTGTTTTTTTTATTTATTATAATGGAAGATTGTAGAGGGCTTTTTAAGTAATTAATATGAAGACATCACAAGACTAGGCAAAGATTTGAAATGAACATTATCCTCTTGACATTTGAGATACAGTGTATCTACAAAGGACCCTTCCTTGGAGTCAATTTCTTCACTTTTCTACAGTATAAAATTTGTTGGACAAGGATTTAGTTTAGTTTGTCCACGAGTATTTTATCTGATCACATTTTAGATACCTTAAGCAGAATAGGATTGCTGTGTTTTTTTATTTATTATAATGGAAGATTGTAGAGGGCTTTTTAAGTAATTAATATGAAGACATCACAAGACTAGGCAAAGATTTGAAATGAACATTATCCTCTTGACAATCACTGACATTACAGCCTCTTGCAAGGAGAATCACAGGTGAATCCATCTACGTATAGTATATTTACCACACAATTTCTTGTTTGGTGGTCTAGTTTTCTTTCTTTTTTTTCATTATTCTTATCTTCCTATCCCTTAGAGTTTGCTAACAATATATTTATCAGTCATCTTTGATATCCTGTCCTTGTTTAGTTGCTTTTTTAAAAAAAGTTTTAGTTTTCTTTCTACACATCCCTCGGTGACCTTGTTAAATGCAAGTACAGAGGGAGAAATCCATCATTGAAGAAGCTATCGTCCATAATGCAGTACACCCACAAGGCAATGTTGTCTGTTACAGTATGACCTCAGATGATCTACGATGAGTCTTATCCCTTACTTAAGAGTATCTGAGGGTGAAATTTTTGTATAACAGAGAAGAGAGCTACAGCCGTTGACCTTACATGGTTCACTTGTAAGAGAACCAAATATTTCTTTAAAACCTTCCTTCTAGGCTTTACTTTTGATATTAACATTTTATCAAATGACTCCCTGTGATGTGCAAGGGTTGCTAGCTCTGCTAATCCCACTGGCTATGATCACCACAGTCTGGACCTATCAGTTGTTAGTTAATTGTTTTGGTTTTCTGCCCCATATGGTTGAGTCTCAACTTCTCCCTGAAGACAGGGCACAGTTGTCAGGTTTCTTGTGCATTGCAATTTCTGTATAGCTAAGGTATGTTTAAGAATAGGCCACTAAAACAGTTGGTTAAGGTTGCGTAGATTGTAGGCATGCTTAAATATTAAAAATATCCATCTGACCCATCATATGCCATGTTGTCCCCTCAGTAAAGTAGGCTATTATCGTTCTGTTCGCTAAATGGAGAAAACTACCGAATAATCATGACAACAAACCATCTGAGCAGTAATGAGTGGTAGCATTTTGGAAAAATCATGGATAAAGGTAAGGCTTTTTAAACTGGTGTACAGTAACGTTTGTCACTCAAGTGAGGCAGCAGAGATGAACGCAAACGAACTGAACGACATCAACTGGACTACGTAGTCTTGGATTGGGCTATGTGGGTCACGGTCAAATGACTTTGAATGAATTATGCGTTATTTCTAATTTGTTTCAACAGGAGTTTTTGAAAAAGTGACAGTCCTGGAGCAGACTATTACATAGGGCAACCTTTCCCGACTAATAATATCTAACAAAGGACTGATAGTCCATGTGGTGCATTATGGCGTTACTGAAAGCAGTAGATGAAAGAGAATCCAGCCAGTCCCAGTCATCACACAGCCAACAAGGGAACAGCGATTTCAAAGAAAAGGTCACCCAGTTGGTACACTGCCGTGACTCTTTGCAGGCCAACTCTGCACATGTTGCTCCAGGTAAACTGACACATACCACCATGTAACCATTGGTGACATTTAAATGTGAGGCTGCCTACCTGACTCAGATGTGTACCTTGCTCAAGCCAATTAAGACTGGTTCTTTCCCTTTGCCCTTAAGATCTAGAGTGTTTAAGAACGTCACAGACTGCCCTTTAGCTAAGGCAGTCCGAGGAGGATGACATTTCAGATACAGTGTATCTACAAAGGAGCCTTCCTTAGAGTCAATTTCTTTACTTTTCTACAGTATAAAATTTGTTGGACAAGGATTTAGTTTAGTTTGTCCACGAGTATTTTATCTGATCACATTTTAGATGCTTTAAGCAGAATAGGACTGCTGTGTTTTTTTATTTTGCTGCAAGTTAAGGATAAAACTGACTTACTGGTTGGCAAGCATAGCTGTAAGCTAGTAGTATCGCTTGCCATGTGGCTCAGCATTTTCCGTCTCAAGCAGTTACAGTTTTAAATGGATGTTGGTAAAATGTGCGTTAGTTTAAATCTGATTTTGGTTTGCATTTTGTGTTTTCAGCGCAGTTTTACAGCTGTAAAGCTTCACTAAATAATGCTTTGTGCTTATCAAAAGACTTTGCTAATTCTAGCTTTGATGAGGACAACTCATTGCAACAACAATATAATCGCACCTTAACTGAATCATAAACTTATATATTATTGATTTTTTCTGTAACTGTACAAATTCGCTTATGTGTAACAATTAGAGCTCTGCTACCCAGTTTTGGGCTATTTTGTTGCGTAAAGCCTTGGGCTTGGCTGAGTTATTTTCAAATGTAGTTGATCAAGAAATATTTTTCTTGATAAATTTAAATAAATATTATATATAATACATATTTCTTGCTTTGACTGTGGCACCTGTTGGTGTCCATGCATGTCATGTGTTGGCAGTAGTACCTATAGTCTCTGGTCTTTGGTTGGTTTCTGGTTTCAAATTTGTCAGTACCAGTTGGGTTCATTCAGGTTGGGTCTTAAAGACGCAGGTACATGCTAAGTTCGGGTTTGACTTTCAGGCCCATGCAGAACTCTAGTAACACTTGATACATTTAAAATGAGCACCTGAGAAGATGCCTGATATTTTCATTTCGAATATATTAAAACACTGAAAGTACGTCTTTAAAATGAAAGAAATGAGCTTTGCCTGAACGAATGAAGAGTCAGTGCCTTTTTATGTTACAAAAACAACCAGATGGGACAATGATCAAATCTTATCCGCTCACCAGTGAACTTCACTCAGCTTTATGCTCAAGCAGTCTAAATGTCACATTTACACAATAAGTGCTGCTGGTGTTTTGGGAACAATGTTCGGTGTGAGCAGTGAACACCTCATTAACCAACTCGATCTTCAACTACGACAGTGCTACATTAGCAAGAGGTTGGCCTTTAATTAAGATTGCAAATTTATGTTAAGTCCATGCTACCATGACAATGTTTTATTGCACAATGGTACTGATGAAGAAAAACATAAAAGCACAGTGCTTTGGCACTAAAAGGGCAGGCCATGGTTCCAAGATGTGATACATGACAATGTAGCAGCTCTGGCAACTTCCTACTATACAGAGAGTGATGAAAGAGGACAGATAGATCTTGTCTCTGTAGGAGTTCACAGAAGATGAATAAGTACCACATTAGTGGCATCAATTCTCAATTTGTTCATGATTTGGCACATAAGAGTTAACCCATAAAGAGTTAGGAGACCTCCATAATTTCAACATGAAACAACACATCAAGTTCCTCACTGATGAAAAACCCTAACACATTACATTTATCTATGTGGTCATCAATGAATCAAAGCCGTCTATTTCCAAAGTTCACAACATTTTGTTAACATTTGCATTCATTCAAATAATCATGAAGAATATGCTTTTCAAACGCCACATTCTCTCCTTTTCAAATACCCCACATTATCCAGGACAGGTGACAGAAAAAACCTGTTTCAGTCTAACCATTCCGGCTCAGACACAATCATACAAAAGGCCTGACCCAACCGCTGACATAATGTAGATTAAGAATAGAAACAAAATTTCCAGTTTGCTTCCTGCTGCAGTCGTCATGATGTCTAATAGGCACAAACGCAGGCGTGATCTTTGGAAACATGTCCTGCTTTTGCCATAGCTGCTGTATATGAGCCGTACCAGGAACAATTTCCTTTAGGATGACTTTCATCTCCAATCGAGAAAGGGAGGATCATTGGGTTCCAATACCATGAACTCTTTTTTGTCATTTATCAGAAATAAATACAACTTTGTATCAAATTCTAGTTTTTAAAAATGACTTTCCTTTTTTATTAGTTTTTCTTAAAGTCAGCAATTGACTGTTCACTAAACTCCTCTTCCAAATAGTAATTGTCCAAACATAGCTTAGCAACTAAAACGTGGCACGGCGGGCTTGTCAAGCTTTGGGTTTCTCAGGTTTCTCCTGGCTTAGCTAACACTCATTTCTCAATATTTGAAGCAGACAAGTCTTTGAAGTAGAATATCAAAATGTCTAATTTGGCGCCTTATAGTGATAGAGCCAAAAAGACACTGTGACAGACAGCATTGCTCACCTCCACCCAAACATGTCAAAGCTTCAGTATTAGACAAATATCATTCTCCATTTTATAAGTTGACAGGATTGCAAAATCAGTAGATGATGTCTTTGCTTGGTCCTTAAACAGATTTTATCACACAGCATCTTGAAAGCTTGGGGATATGGATATAAAATAAAAAGAGAAATGTCTGTTAGCTGTTTGGCTTTGGAAATATTCTAGGCCAGTATTCTTTTAGAGGATATTGGACGCAGCCCTGCATCTTCTTCAAACACACACGTGTAGGAGAAAAAAGGAGAAGAAAGTCTATTTCCAGAAAGGCATGGCACAGCAGTTCTCAGATTGAGCTGTCGCCTGCAGCTACAGAGTTGCTTAACTGCAATTCAATTCAATTCAATTCAGTTCGGTTAATAACTGGGCAGACTGCTTTGCATCCCTGTAGCAGGAGTTGGTTCGTCATTTAAGGCATGACCAATCACACTGACATCCACATCATTCAATTACATTTAACTAAACAAAGTCCTCTTTCCTTGCAGGATCTACAGCCTGCGTTTGATCTAAAGGTCTAAGGAGAGAAAGCCACAAAGCTACTTGATTGTTTCTTTGTAAAATAAAAACAAGTTGTTCCTTTATTTTCCTTGTTTCTTACCCAACTGCATTGTGTGCATCCTTAATATAAAGTCCCCCAAAACATCTGCAAAGGCTTTTTGTGAAACTTTTCCTGCTTCTGCTTCACTGGCACATTGCTAGACTTACATTAGCTCCATCAACAGTCAATAAGCATTACTCCCCTATACAGTTAATGTCTTTATCCTGAACCACTGGGTACAGAAAAAAATGTAAATAACTTTTAAAAACTACTTTATATAAACTTTACAGAACAGAATATTTCATACTCTTAACTTTTTAGGTAAGTTTAAGGGGAAACTAAAAGTACCTGGGTGGTAACTAATGCAGCTTTTCAATGAGATATTCCCATTATATGAAAAAGAGAGAGAAAAAAATGACCACCAGCCAACACATGACCTCACCTCAAACATGGCTTTTCACGTGTCATGTCCCATGTGAACAAGCCACAGAGCTCTTTCTTGAGAATAATCACCTGCTGAGAGGCTCTTGTCAGATCTCAAGGATCTGCTTTGCACATTTTCCCCCACTGAAGCACTTGTAGAGTTCAGACTCCATTAAAGAGCATTATCCAAGCAGGCGGTGCAGAGCTCTCAGACATTAGTAATCACTTCACCTGCCTTGCAAGGATGGTAAAAAATAGCAAATGCAGAAAGCAGACCGACGTGATAGCATATGTAGGGATTTGAATATCAGAATAGATGGCATACATTATTTCTGTCATTAATATTTGCCAAAAAGCTGCCTACAAGGACTGCGTGATAAATTGTGTTAAACTGCAATTTCAATTCATACCTCTACACCGTCTCTTTCATACATGACAGTGCAGGGAGATCTGATTGATCAAACCAAGCACTGCTCACTTATCCGTAAGTTGTACTAACAAGACTAGATCCCGAGGCAAACTGCACACAGGCACGTGGCAGTCAACCTGAAACAGCACCACAAAATAAGCCACAAAAACCTTACGAGAAAATCCTTGCCACCCGACCACACAAATTTCCATAATGGTAATTACAAAGTAAATGTCGCTGTATAGCAATTGGCTGCTAACCTTGGCCAACACACCATGCAACTGCTTAACAACGAAAGCCTGCCAGGATTTTGTTAGTGAAAGCAAACTGAAACTTTTATTGTGGAGTAAGTAAGTAGTGAGCACTGAGTTTGTAAACAAATACTTCATTACAGCTCCATCAGCACTGCAACAGAGCAGATCAGAAGGCTCTTCTCAGATAAAGCTAAGAGCAGCAAAGCAGGAGTGAAAGAGAAGTCCAAATGACAAGGACTCCTTTATGCAGGAGCTTTGACTCTACTCAAAGCTAAACACACCAAGTCTTCAGAAAATTAAGTTGTTTATGGTGACATCGACAACGCTTGTTTGATTGTGTGTCCTCCTCGTAAGCGAAAGTACGTACGCCGTACAACCGAAACTGGATGATTCATATCGCAACCGAGCGATTTATGAGGACATTTTGAAAAAGATGGAAGGGAATGGTTACAGTTGATCATGGCAGCAATGCCAACGTAAAAACAAACGCCTCAAGAATGCTCTCAGAAAAGCCAGGGACTCAAAACAACAAGTCCGATAGGGACAGGATAAGCTGTCCCTTGATGAAATGATGTACGTGTTTGTTTGCATATAGAGCGGGGAAGTGAGACCCGATCACAAGTGGTCACTCGAGACGCATGTGGAGACGCATTCTAATGCCAGGTCTGAACTGACGTACTTGTGATTGGATCACACAAGAGAGTATTCAAATGCCTTGGGTACTGTATATACAGCCTTTGGTTTATGCCCGTCTCTTGCAGTTTTTCTTACAGACCACCAGGTAATCTATGTCACTGAGGGCAAATAACAACAGGCTAATACATTAAAAGGCTCCACATGTAACAGACTCACTAACATAATAATAATAATTTCCAGCCTTCCAGCCAACACAAGGTTGAAGGTTCGCAGGATGGTTCCCCCCCTTCCTCACCTCTCTGTCCATGCTCTCTAGGTCCTCCTTGCAGAGCGTGTATAGAGGCATGCTTTCTGACATGCTCGGCTGCCGTTTCCGACGCGACGGTCCCGGCTGCTCGTCGTCTTGGCTGGACCCTGCCGCGCCATCTTGCTGATTCTTTGAAGCTCCCCTGAGGTAAAATAACACACAAATAAGCATAAAAAACGATGAATGTAAATTGTTTTAGAGGAGCTAAATAGATGGACCAACTAGCTAGTTAGCTAAATAGTAAGAAAAATGAAGATATCAGATTTTATTGTGACCTGGGTACTGACATCCACTCTATCTATATTATCAACATCATTAGGATCAGCTTTTTTAAAAAAACATATCAAACTGTGGCTGAAATCGTATGGGGGGGCATTTTGTGCCACCTAATCACATCAATTGATAAATTAAATTGATAAATCTGTCATTAACAGAGTCAATAAAGAAACTTGCTCATATACCTGAAAATGAAAAGTTTTAAAAAAGTAAACAATAATTACTTCTTTTTCTTTTTCACCGTCACCTCAAAAAAAATGTAGTCAGCTGTTATCTTGTTTGCTTGTTCTGCTTTTCTTGTGTTACAGTGATCTTCACAGGAACTCTGTACGTAATCAGCACATTTTTCACAACACATGAGGAGTACAGGGTGAAAGAGTGAAGGTCGAGGCCTTCTCTCTATAACGAGGCCCATTAGATGTAAATCTTATGCGAGTGGGAAGAGGAAGTTTCCATGCTTCCACTTGGTAGTGCTTAATTGAACGGATATTCTTTGATGATTAGATCCAAGTTCATGCGACTCCCAGAAAACTCCACAGTGCCTCTAATCCATGAATTATGTGGGCCAATTTTATGCTTGTGGTTATTAATTAGAGTATCGTCACAGACATGTTCAAAACATTTTAAGTCACCGTGACAGCCCAGTAAAGAGAGGGCTGAAGTTAGCTTTTACTCCTCTAGAGTTATGTGAAAAAGGCCACAGCCTCTCTGTGGCAGCTCGATGACAAACAAACACACACACACTACGGACACACTCTTCATTAGCATCTGTGACTGACAGGTGAATGACAAATGGAGTGGAAGATCACAGAGGTGACTTTGAGGAACTGTGAAGCTTTTCTTGCACCTGTCACGTCATTCTAGTCAAACTGTAGGTGGAAATTAAATGAGGACCTGACTGGAAAATCAAATATTTATACCACTGGATGAGACACTGTTAAAGAGAGGCTTTTCCCCCCCGAGTAGTAAAAAGTAGCCTGAATTTTATTGTGCTTTTATTTACGACCCAACATGCAGACAAAAATAAAAATACAACACAAGCCTGGAGGCTCGTCTGGGAGCTACACTACACACTATTGTTGACATGTTTCCTCTGCCACCAAATGCTATAAACAATCCATATGATACAATATATGTTGGGGGGTTTATTGTGCCTCAGTTGATAGCTGAAGGCGCTGCATGTCTCCATTGCGGCTAATTCATGTCATTTCAAAGTAGTGTAGCACTACACCAACAGCTGTTTTAGTTTACAGAGAAGGGAAGGATGGAAATGAGGCTGAGAGGGCAAATCAATACATTAGAGATCTGTTATGGGCGATTCTGTAGGCAGTACTAAACAGAGAAACATCTACAGCATGACGCTCACTTTTTTATGTGAGCTTTTTTTCTATAGTTCTGCACTACTGCCAAAGGTTTTCCTGGATGCAGTGCAAGGGGGATGTCTACTACTGTGTCAGTATCAAAGGTTGAAAGTGAAGAACAGAAAATGTGGATACTGTTAAGGGCCGGGCAGAATTAACATCACAATCATTTTGACAATAGAAAACTGTTCCCTTAACGGTAATGTATCCTTGAAAGTGGCGCTCGATTGTCCAATCAATTATCAGCTTACGCATCACTGAGGAGTGATACTCAGCCTGTGAGACTGTCTTTTGTAGGAGCTTTGTGATGTCACCAGGGTTATCTCTGCTTGGGCTTGGAGACTGCATGTGAAGTTTGATAGAGATGTGGGCTTTAACTAGGCAGGGAGGATCAAAAANNAAAAAAAGCTATCAATTTGCATTATGGGAAGTGTAGTTGTGTAGAAGCACCGTTCTGCTCCCTGATTTAACAGGTGTTTATCCAGATCCTTTTACAAAACGTACAGCAGTAAACAAGAAAAAACAACTGCTTCATTATCAATGTTATGATATATCATGATATTATAACTAAAATAACCTACACAGTGTCTCGTTTTATATCATTCCATCAATACTTCAGTATACAGTATATATAACTATATCAGTATATTGCACTGTTCCGATTCTGTTCTTACCTGAGACAAGACTGCTCTCTGTGATCAGAGAGCAGCAAAGACCCTGACGCCTGGAGGTAGGGTGGTGGCCGTGACACCTGAGGGCCCCTGCGGATCAGCTTCCCTGTGACGGGGTCGTAGGTCCGAACCTCAGGGGCTGGAGGTGGAGGTCTGTGGTGGATGGCAGCTGGGTGGAAAATAGGCTTCTGTAGGGAGCCCAGGTTGTCAAGGAATGCTGCTGGACTGTTGCTCCTTTAACAGACAAGAAAAAGATCTCATATTTTGAATTCTGATGTATTGCGGTTAATATTTTAGCAATATCTGTTGTGTTTTTTTAAGTCAGCAGTTCACATCTACTAGAACTGGGATGGCCTGTAAGACTAGGTAAGGCTCATTAAACAGCTCCTTTACCTTGGCGTCCTGGAATAGTCCTCCTTCAGTGGGTACAGCTGCTCCTCCACCCTCTCCCAGCGCTCCAGACAGCTCCACAGCCAGTCGGGGTTGACAACATGGAGGTGCTTGCAGCCCTGCGCCTGACGAACCTTCTCGGTGCCTGGGCGACAGGAACGAGAAAGGGAAAGGTGAAGATGAGAACAGGTTTTGACCTTGCAATCAAAAGCTATTACCAAATACACACACTCTGGGTCTGCTGAATAATTCAGATCAATGATCAGACTTTCTATTCCGGAAGGGAAAAGAGAAAGTAATTGCCTGGTCAATATTATTAAAAAAGACAGAAAGGAAGATTTGTCTTTTGGAGTCACTGAAGTCTCTGTTCTTTTACTTTTCTGACAACTCGATAGCTTTCTTACAATTCCAAAGAGCCATGTTTTGTTGGTTAAATCCACAGAGAGTGGTGTTTCTGCTTGAATAAGTCTCATTGATTTTTGACACAAGGAAAGTGTAGAAGCTCATTAACCCCAGGTTATTTTAGTCATGTGGGCTAACAATCACATATTGTTCACATATTGACTACATTTCCTGTTGGTGTACAGTATGCAGTGCCTGTTTTGTGTTGTGCTGCTTGTAATAAACTGGCAAACTGATCAAAGGGATGTTCTTCATAGTATTTCTCATTGACTTAGACAGCAAAGTTGATGTCTGCACAACAATACATTCATCTAAATTTTCCATTATGATTTAAATGTGCTGAAAGAAAATAAACATTATTCAGTTGAAACTTGATGTACACTCACCAAGATACGGAGTAACAAGGCTACAGCAAAGCTAGCTGCTCTGCGAGGCTCTGTTTAGGTCCAGCTGTGCTTTGAGCTACAGTAAATGCTAATGTCAGCATAGCAACATGCTCACAATAGACTTAGACTTAGACTTAGACTTCACTGCTAACGTCCTGATGATTAGCAGGTGATGTTCATGCTCACCATCTTAGTTTAGAACAAAATCGAATCAAATCCATCTAACTGTTGTTGAGATATGTGAGCATGGATCAAAGTGTTGGACCAACAGACTGACATTGACATCCACAGAGCCATTCTGCTAGCGTGCCTGCAAAATTGCAACAGTAAGGGAAAAAAACAACAACTGCTTTATCATCAAAAAAAGTAAAGAACTTCCTTTCTATCATCAATCTAACTGTGTATTAAAAACAGAATGATTATTTCTTTTTGTGTGTCGATCTAAGTTTGTGTGTTGGGAATGGTGCAGGACATGAAGAGGTCATTTAAGAAGTTAGGAGTGGTGGAAAGGTTGGGAGGAAGAGGGCAAGGTGGCGTTGCAAGAGGCAGGATTTCTGTGTGGCTTTTGAGTTACAGCTGTATTCCATGTAATAAAGTAATAACACAGTTTCAATTTTGTAAATAAAGAATACATAAGAGAAGGACAGCAAACAGTAACTCTTTGGCTGCCACTTCTAATAATTCTGTGCGTAAAAAGTTCACGTGTCCAAAGAAAGGGAATGGAACTCACCAAGATTCAAGGCATGCTGCTCTCTTAAAGTACAAAAGTTAAATGGCCTTGTTATAAATGTAACCCCTCATTGAATGAACACCGTGTAAAATAGCAAAGAAAGCACATTAACCTATGAATTTTAGTGAAATGACCAAGATGGAGACCTGTCAAATGTGCTGACAACACAACAGGCATTTTCAGCAACCTACTGCTCACATAGCTCTGATTCCATCTTTGGCTGATTTTTCTCCTTCTGATGGACAAGATGAGTGATTGCCAAGTGCTGCTCTCAGCCATGCTGGCTCCCAAGGCAACGGTGCCACTTCCTGTGCTTGTTTTCAGAAGGTAAACTGGACTGGCAGCAATACAGGCATGAGTCCACTTTTGGTGCTCTTCAGATAAAATAGCATTTTCTGAGCAGGGTAGTCCTTTGTTGTATTGTTTGTATCTTGTGAACTATCAGAAAACGTACGTAGACGTGATACACATTTCGGCAGACAGCAGGAACAGTTGATGACAGTAATGCGGTAAGGGTGCTTAACAAACCACTGCCCTGATCAACACATTTGCAGCCAACAGGTAAACACATGATGGGTTGGGCCCATCAAGGTAAAGTACATTATTTTCAGCCTTGGCATAATCTAGGTCTTACAAGTGCAAAACTAGCCTAAATATAAAAAAAAACACAAATATTACCCTCCATCATTCACATGCTTCTCTAATGTCAGAATGCAGTGATCTGTGTTTCTGTCAAAGAAATGAGAGGAGGAGCTGTCTCAAGGAACTATGCGGAAATCAATTTTAAGCATTATTATTTAAAGCTGCTTTAATCAATTTTTGGCCACTAGTGCGCAGGAGAATTTCAAAACTAGCTGATAGGCGAGGTCCAGATCCACAATTGGTTGGTTGTGCAGGCCCCCAACAACAATATGATCCCAGCTTTACACACAGAAACTGCCAATTATGTTCACATCCATCTTCACATCCACTACTATGACTTTCATGAAATCAGACCCCATTTTTGATACTAATTATGGTCTGCATTTTTTCTGCAATAGCCATTCAATGCATGTAATTACCTCTCTATACAATAGTTTTTATTGGAAGTGGCGGAGTCCGCCATTCCTGGGCTGAATTCAGATTGCCTTCCTACACACAAGGGATTCACAGGAAACGATGCATGCATGTCATCAAGTACAATTTTATCTTACTGAGTTCAGCCTCACTGTTTTCTGTTCGCTCTCTTTAAACTGTACCAGAGCTGTAATAAGTTACTGCTAATGCAAACATTTCCTATTGCTGCTGCCTCAGAGGTGCCTGGAATTTCACCAACGTCTCTGCAGTGCTACACCCGTATACCCTTGTTGTCATATGTTAACCAGAGCTCATCACACTGGCACACACCTTCCTGGAACGACTGCCCTCTGAGATACATTAATTGTGACGAGTGTATTCTCTGCTCAGCCAAAGTTTTGACAAGGCTCAGACACACAAACCTGCCAATATGTCAGTAAGTCCAGCATTTAAACAAGCTTTGCTTGACCCTTCGTGATTTCTAGCCTCATTAGTAAACCATAATTTGCATCAGTTACAAATGGTTCCAGCACACGGCCACTGAAAAATACTTCAACTATATTCAGCAAAAGGAACAAAATGAAAATAAGCAGAAAAGGTACTAAAGGTAATTGCTAATATCACTTTCAGTCCTCAAAATCCAGTACCAGTCAGGCTCTAAAAAGGACTTGTGTTTCAAAAACTATGTTTGAGAATAATATTAAGAAAAGTTTAGAGAGATCAATTCATTGCTAAATTTGACACTGATAATGCTACTGCTGTATGCTTGGTCAACAGCATACATACATTTCTACATACCAGCTCTTGCTGCGATGAGATGCGTTGTCCGACTGGGATCTTGTGAGCTAAGAAGCAGACTCTTGCCAATCTTGGCCCCCAGTGCTTTGGCATGGTAGAACTCACGGGTCCTCTCCATGGGGTAGTTGGTCGGGTACAGGCCACTGAACACTATCATCGTGCTCTCCAGTGTCTTGCTCTTCAGCTCTGGGACAATCTTGCGTATGTCCGGTGTTTCAGAGGCCTCCTTCCTCAGGTAGGCCTCGTAGCGTGCGTAGTACTCTGCGTGGATCCTTTCCAGCACCTCCTCCAGGTAGATCAGGTGATCGTCCTGGTCGTTATCGGCTTCTTCTTCCTCTTCCTCCTCATCCTCCATACTCTGGTCCAGCAGCTCCTCCCCCATGGTGACCCCAGATTGTTCACTATTCTGGGACTCTGTTTCTGGCTCTCTCCTGTCCGAGCAGCCATTTCCCAGCTCAGCCTCTGGGAGAAGAACCCCCGAAGGTTCTGCTGCGTCGGAGCTGGTTTCTCCTTCACTTCGACCTTTACTGTCCCCTTCCCTTGCCCCATCACCAGCCTCTTGCGTGACTCCTTCCTGCTCAGATTTCTTTGCCTGGCAAGACTTGCCTTCACTATCACTCTCTGATGAGGGAGGCTTTTCTGTAATGGAGTCACTGTCACTGTCACTGGAAAGGTCAAAGTCCAAGTTATTGGACTCATGGCTCGGTGCTGATGAGTTTGCACTGTCCTGTGCCTCTCGTGTCACCAGTGTCCTGTTGCTGTCATCTTCCTTAACGTTCACCTGAGTTTCCCTCGGCCCCGCCCCAGGCTCCGCCTCACTTTCTGACCCTTTACCTTGTCCTGATTCATCCTCTACAACCCCTGTGGGATGTGTCCGTTCATTTGTTGGTACTCCCTGAGAAGACTGAGATGTTAGGGACTCTTCCTTTCCAGAAATGTTGTGGTCTTTCGCCCTTTTCCTGGGGCCATTATTTTGTTCGTCTGCACCAAGCGTCCCTGCTGGTTCTGTGCTCTCTGCTGGTCGACTTGACGGGCCTCCTGTGGGAACAAGACGAGGCGATCACACAGTATTCAAGGACGCATGCATCAGAATCAATAGGTGAGGCAACAGTAAGAACAGCTACAGATTAAAGGATCTGATCAGATCAATCAGGCCAATTTACAACAGATTTCCGCATCCTGACAACCATGGAGCTCAAAGTGTTCAATATTAAATAATTATGAAATAAATAATCACATGAATAAATTGTGCAAAATACATAAATTAAATAATTAAAACTGAACTCATTATAAAATGTTATTTCATCCTTCTAATTTTCATAATAACTGAGTTTTATAGGACATTTTTATTGCATAACAGATTTATTTTATTTCAAAATACCCTTTTTCAAAAGTCTGCTTTTATTTCATAATGGGAATAACACATTATATTTATTTAGCTTAACAAGGCTGTACATGCGACCTACCTAGCTGGCTGACTAGCTCGGTGGGGTTGGGAGCTTGGTTTACTCAGCATCAAAGTTTAGAGCCAAAGTCAACGGCAGCAGCTGGCTGGTTAATTCTGAGTTACCTCGGGAGTGTTTTGATTCTAAAGATGTTCCTCAGAGAAAGACACAACTCTGTGAGGATCAAAAAGACAGACACTTTCTCTGTGGCTGCTCAAGCCAATAGGAGCTGGCTAACAATGCTAACACTGACCCTTCACTTTGCTGAGTGAATAAGTGCACGAGCCTAGGCAGCATGAGCAGCCTTCTTAAGCTGAGCCTTAAAAGCTAAAGAGGTGAGGTTACTGCGTCTGTGTTTATTTACAGCAGCAGCCTCTAGATGGTTTACTCAGAATAGTGTTGGCATTGTTGCTGCTTTACATTTATATATTTGACTCAGTTTATTCATATGATTATCTATTTCACAAAGTCTTTTTTATTTACTTAATATTGAACATTTTGGTGTTCCACGGGCAACTGGAATGGAGAGCCTGATTGGGCCAGTTAGCAAAGATTATCATGTACACAGAAGGAAAAAGACAGTCAAAATTTTAATTGAATGTATGAATTAATGAAGCTATTCAGTAAATAGTTTAAATGGAGTGTAAAAAGAAATATAAAGCTTTATACTTTTGTATAAAGTCTTGTAACGGGAGCTTAAGTGAAAAGTATAAGCTTTACATTTCCTTTTACACTCCTTTCATGTATTCAGTTTTCTTTTTTTGACTTCTCTGATACCCTTTTACTATGTTAGTTCCGGCGCTCCATACTTACAAACTTAATCTTGACCAGCTCTCACCCATAGTGGTAATATAAAAGAGAATTAGAAAACTCCTAAAATACAATGATACATTAAAAGTAAAGGTAAAATTCAGGACCCAAATTTCTAGATACCATATCCGCCTGCTTTAGATTTCAGCTCACTAGCAGTGATGGTTAAGGCCCTTTTCACCATGTGCTTAGCATTAATGCATTCTTAATGCAGTCTGTGACCCTGTGATTATAAACCTCTCAGCAGTAACCTTCCTAACATTTCACACTAGTACATTCTACCCAGCGGGTAACCCAGATTTTAGCTCAGAAAGAGCTGCTCTGGCTGCCCGTGTTGGCAAACACCTCTTGGCGTAGAATCTTCCTCTCCGGCAAATCAGAGTCCTCTGGGTACACCGAGTCACTCCAGTGCAAGCGACTCTATCTGAGCGTGACATAAAATTGTCGAGTGATAACCTGTCAACGACACAGAATAATCCACCAGACAGTGGTACTGATACTGAGACAGTCAAACTTGAGAAATCAGAATGATGTTTTTTGGAGTATCCTGTCAGTTTTGAATGAGACAAAAAGATGTACTGTAAATTCATACACATACACCTCCATCAGTGTTAATACGTTTGCTTGTTAAAAGAAGCGTACTGTATCACTTGGAAGCACAGGGCTGGACGCACAGGAGAGGGCAGCTAAATAATCTGAGGAGGCAGGGCACGCTAAAGCGGGCGCGGGCCAGTGGACACCAGCCTTCAGAACATGAATGCAGCGAATTAGACTGTGGGCAAAACTTTTCAACAGTGTTTATTATTACATTCTCATTGTTTGCAGCAGCTCAAGATCAAGAAAGGTTAACAATCTACATGACAGTGACTCTATTTATTGATACCGGTGTGAAGTATAATATTTAACATTACATAATGATTTAGATGGTGTTAGTTATGGATGATCACATGCTAAATATGCCCCTCTGTAGTCAAGAGTATATTGGCACACAGAACACGTTTTTAAGTGTGCTTAAAGCTGCACTAATTCATATGTTTATATTAAAATTAGCCCAAATGACAACGTTTAATGTGACAGGGATTGCTCACAGTGATGAACCCACACAGATTTATCACCCAACTCTGCAGTTCCCCTCAGCTCTATGAATCGTTTTAGTGCCTTTCAGCTCATTGTTTTGGTTTTTACGGCCCTAAACTTTACGGTTTTGATTCACTCCATCTGTTTGCAGGTATTATATCAATATTGTGGTCACAAACCAACAAACAATAGTTTTAAGTTAAGCTAGTTTTAGAGTGCCTACCTAACACTGAATGATGCTTCACTTCCCAACTTAGTAGGACAACAAAAATTTTCATTTTGTCTCCACGGCTACCAAAAGTTATTCTTATTTGAAAATGTATGTTTTATATTAATTTCAAAACTCCACATGTTATGAATAAATCAACCGATATCTTTATTCGAAAATGTATTTGTTTTAGAAATACAATTGCAACTGTGAGCAGTATTAAGAAAAAAATACAGGCGCTACCACCAAGAGAATCGCTGATTTAGTAAAATCCTTTGTGTAAATGTGTGTATGTTGTTCATGAGATAGAGATTACTACAACATGTACAGATAATTGTCTACTTAAACCATTTGACTTGCAAAGCAGAAAGAGAGTCGCTTGAGGGAAAAAAAAAATGTCATAACAAGAGTTTGCATTTGCATTGGACCAAATCTGCTTTGGGCAAACTGAAGCTTCTACATCACAAATTCTCTATTCTATCTTTGAATTTATCAACAACGTAGGGGCCATTGCTGAGCCTGGCAGCTGTTGTAACATGGGATCAGTACAACCAGCAGTTATCACTAATTGATGTGACAGCCCGAGAGGGGGTGTAAATGAGGGGTCCTACAACAGCCCCTGAGGAGACACACTGGCGGGCTCCAAGCAGCTGGTTTCCTGCTATGATAATGAACAGAATAACGCTGTGTCTTTGAGAGGAATCCCTTGATGAGTTCAACGCAGAGGGACATACAGAGGTGAAAGTATTGGAACCGTTCCAGACGGTCTATCCTTCATTCATTGGCAGGTACCGTTGATTCATGATGAGGTTTGTGGAGAGAGGTGTGTAGGCTCAGGATGCTGGCTGCACATGAATGCAGTGTTGATGAGTATTTATTGTCTGGGTCCAGCCTGAGTGACTCTCTATAATTAATGATAAGGACCAAGGAGCCTAATAGAGTAATCACTTACCTAATACTGTATACAGTTAGTCTGTCAATATAAATGTTTACAGTACTGTAAGTAAGTGTTAGGATTATTCTGGATTTCTCTTTGCAAGTCAGTATGACGAGCATAAGGGGAACTGGGTTTAACCTGTGTAGGGCTTTTTCCAATGGATAAGTGAACAATAATGAACAGATTATAATAAGATAACCATCATGAAATCAAATCAATGCTTTTTTTTAGGACCTTTTTTGATCCCAGCAAACAAAAATGTAATCCCGTTCCCACGGTTGAATGAATGCACATCAGGGCTGGGTGATATGTTTCAAATCAATATCATGATATTTTCCCAATGTATAAATGTACATCTAAATACAAAAATGTATGCAAAGTCACATATAAAATAATCAACTGAATGAACTGTATTACATTAAAGTAACAAAACTCTTTAAACCTGTGACATTTTAAATACAATTTGCATGGAATCCTATATTTGTACAACAGACCTGTGTGAAGTAATAACACAGTTTCACAGATAATAAAACCTCAGAAACAGATTGTGAAACAGATTATTATACTGTGAGGAATAATACCTGACAAGCTGTATGTTCCATGGTTGTAATGGTGACGTGGAGGCTAAGAACCACCCAACATGTCCCATTTCCCCTGCAGCTCTCAGACCCAGGCTGCAGCTTCACTAAAGCTACCATAGCTAATGTTAAAAATCCTATTTTTCCTCCCACTACTATTCATTTATTTGGATGTTCAGATTCATACAAATATATTGTATATGGTTCGCACTGAGGAGCTACAGTTTTTACCTACTGTATTTCATTGGTTTCACATACAACGTCTAAGCTATTAAGGCCAACCTCAGTGCTGCCGTATTTACCTTCAGTTTAATTCTGGCACATTAATTTAGAAACACCTGCGTGTCTGGTTATACTGTCCTGTTACTACAAGTTCATCCTCACCTGCCAGCCAATCAGAATAGAGAATTCTCAGTGGCCATAATTCAAAACAAAATAACTCACGAGGCCTCATACATTGAATCTGAAAAACATTTGAAACCAATATTTTTGTAGTATACAAATATTTGTATATACATCCACATATTATCTCATTAATGGTTGCATTAACGCGGCTACTACTCAACACTGGAACTGGTCAGTTCACTCGTAACACAGTGGAGATTTTTCAGCACAATTTAAAAGAAATATCTGAAACCTAAGCGGGACATAAAGTGTGTTCTCCAAACATTTTTTAACAGCACTGAGACAATAAGCGAGGCCCTCAGGCATCACCAATGATTGGTCCTCCTATTGCAATTCACTTGGTGTCAGAGCTGAGTGTCAGTGAGATACAGCACAGTAAACTCTGTGCCTCTATTTCCAACTATGTAATGGACTGTGTAACATTCAGCATTAGCACCATGAACTTATAAGAGCAGCCCAAGATCAGTGAATCCACTGGACTGACATGCTTGTTAACTTCAGCTAAAAGTGCCTCTCACAGAGGAATGTGCATAGCTCTGGAAACTACTCCCTGGACAGTGCGTTCTTGGTCGTTCATTTGACCCTCAGTGTTGCATAAACTGTCAGCAACTTGCAGGGTCTTTCTACGAGTGCATCATGTTCTCAAAGACGTGTGGGCACTGTACCTTTCTTTGCCATCTGAGCTTCCCGTGATCCAGGGGGAGCGTTGATGTCCCCCGTGCCCTGGAAGTAGATGTATTTCTTCACAGTGATGAGGTTAGGTGCAAACTTCCACACATCCTCTCGGTCGTCGATAATGCAGACCATCGAGTCACCACAAGGGAAAAGGTTCCTGTCAGGAAAATCACGCACAAGACACAAGTAAAACTGCTGAGCTTTTTGACAGATGTCCACGATTTTCCAGATAAATGCTGTGAGGCCATTATTTATCTCTCGTTGGCTGTAGTGACGTCGCAGTGACAGATAGTGTGTTTTGAATCACAATAAGGGGCACTTCAATTTCTTACATCATCCATCCAAATTTAATTGCAAGGAGATGTCACCGACAATCATTTATAAGTGACACTGAGAGAATAATACATCTCCACTCTTTGTGCTTGTCTACAGTCACTGACAATATAAACAGATTGTGGTACAAACGGTTACAGGAGCTAAAGAAACTGTCCCATCATTACCCTGTAAGAAACCCAAATGAGACATAGAATGAGTTTTATCTTTACAAAAAGGAGATTGTCTCTATTGGCTTCAAAACAAAACATAGCAAAATAATGTCTGGAGAGTGGACAGGTGCAGGTTCATCACAGACTACACTGCAAACGATTGATTTTAGTTCAGTCATCTTTAGCAGAAGGCAATTCCCACCTAAGATTCCCCGTTTTGGAGAAAGGGTCGATGCATTCATCTCTAGAAAGGATTCGATGAGAGAAAAGCTTCTTTTCGGGATCCAGAAAGCCTAAAAAAAAAAAAAGGATGATAAAAGGGTAAAATGAAGAAATAAAATGCATATTTGAATGCCAAGTCAGCTGTATCTGAAATCATAAACCTCCTCTGCAAGGCCACAGTAAGTTTTTCATTTATATTGAAAACTTAGATAATACAATGCTACAGCACTTGCAGCAAAATATGCTGTTTGATTTCGACAGCATTTCTATGACACCTTAACAAAACTTTCCTCTTACAAAGAAAATAGCTTTTTCTCCCATTTTAAAACATTTTCACTACCCTTTTTCCCATTATTTTCTCACAGAATCAAGTACAGAAAACCTAACTTTCTCAGGCTCTCTTACTATGTCTGAAATGAAATATACAGTTTGATGGACCTTGGACCTACCCTGGCTGAACAAGAAAGCCAGGCCAGAGTCTCCTTTAACCACGACAGAAGCTGTCAATAGCTGGAGCACTGCTCTGAAACATGCCGACCTCCCTGCATCAGGCCCAGTAGTAAAATCCAATTCAAAATCCATTAAACATTCATCATATGGAGGCAGAACAGCACTGGACTGGGGCTGCTTGTATTATATACACCATGATGAAAGACTGCAGCCTGAATACCAAAAAGGCAGCATATAAACACCCTACCTACACTTCAATATAATCCAGCCTAGAATCATGAACTGAAATATTTTCATTTAGAAGGAAACCAACACCTGTCAGCTACCAGGCAAATGCTGCTAAAACTAACCTTGAAATGGAAGGATTGTGTAGTGTTCCTGCACATCTGGCAGGTAACCAGCCAAAATGTTTAACGCAAAACATTAACTGGCTTAACATGCGTTTTAAAATTTAGCACCCCTGCTGCTTGCAAATGACACAAAGAGACATTTGATGCACAATGAACCAACATAACCTCAGATGGAACACCAAGCATGAGCAGACACTTCCCTCTTATGGACACTAACAGGCAGTACAAGTAGACGACCAAGAGTTTCCCTGAACTGTCAAAATCTGAATACTTTGCATACTTTGGAATTTTGATATCAATGAAACAATGAGGAGTAATGTAGTCAGTGCCTATAATGTGGGAAAAGCGCTGTAAAATGTAGTGAGTCCATTACCAGCAATGGTATGTGCGTACAGGCGGCTCCCGAATGTGAAGACATGTAACTCATAGAGTTTGGCAATTTTCTCCAGGAATTCCTTGCAGTGTGGGCGTAGTCGTGTGTGGAGCATAGGCTCTCCTCGCCCGAGCTGGAAGTGGAAAATGCCCTGGAGGAAATAACAAAAGTCTTAACTGTGACACAATCAGTAAAAAAAAAAACAAACCCCCACAGATTTAGGTCTCAACATCTGCTCTGAAAGTAAGATTTTGAATAAGAACTGAAAACTGTCAATTCACTTTCACAAAATTACCGCTAGGAGGGACTCTCTGACCCAAAAGTGTGCAAATTAAAGCATGAGATAAAAACATAATCACTTCTGTTGAGGCTTTGTCATTATACTGGCAGACAGCCCTTTGATCTAGCTCAGGAGGATAATTCTGAATCCATCCACCTCCTGTGTGACATAATCCCAGACAGGTATCAGGCTTACACAAGCACGTATGTTTATACTCACGAAGCTCATAAATTAAAGGTACGCTTTAGAGTTTTTGATCGCTGTGAGCAATGTTTTGACAAGTGGGTCCCCATTTTGTTTGGATCGTGCACGAGGACATGGGCGGCGCAGTTTACATCTCGACATTGGTTTAACCCTACTCCGCACAAACGTAGCAATGCACCAACAAAGGCAGTGAATAAGAAGACTGAAGGAAATGCATTCGACAGGTTGGTTAGGCCTTGGTGAGAGGCAAGGGATGTAAACATAACTTTTGTTTGTTTACAAGTGACCTCCACAGGGCGGCTTTATGTTCCTTTCATACAGGTTTTTTTCGTGACTATGTACAGTGTGCCCACACACGTCAACACAAAGCCTCAGATCTGTACTGCTTAAGGTTCAACATTTAATCTTTACGCATAAAATCATGTTTCAGGTCAGGCAATAAAGACGGGAGCATCAATGAAGAAAACAAACAGTTGTTTGATAAACTAAAGTACATTTATGGAGAATAGAATATGTCACAGACACTGAAGTCATGTCTCCATCACAGCGATGACAGTACAGAATAGTGATATGACGGAATAATACCTTATTGGACATACGCTGGCAGTGCTGTTCAGTGGTGTGGATCAGTGTCTGGTCCAGATCCACCATCAGGACCAGCTTTTTGTTCCGGTGGAGTCTCTGCTGGTCTTCTCTGCCCAGCTGTTCTGCTTGCTGTTGAAGTGAATGAAGATGAATGAGTGTTACATCCTCTGTATTTTTGTGTGTGTGTGTGTCCTGGGTAGCCAGCTGCATGCAATTGCCCTAACAGTGTAATAAAGAGGTATTTAATTGGATTGACTAATCCAACTAGTCCAGGAAAGCAACTTAGTATTGGGGTTAGGCTAGACGCACTGGTCTTGATTTTGGAGGGATAAAAATACACTGGCCAATCATCCACATCCACCTTTGATATGGTAAAATATTTTCTAGTATTTTATTACACATTCACTGCATAATCTAAATTGGTTGTCGATGGAAACTTGGATCTAAACTGACTCTAATTATGCATGACTGTGTTATTATCATTAGTTTCAGCTGACAGTGAGGTGCTCTAAATGCCTTTTAAGAAGATTCCCCACCCTGAAATACTTGAAATTTCCCAGGAAACATTGAATATTTGTTACATTTTTGCACAGGAAAATTAATTCAACTCGAAGATACAAAATACCAGCACGAAACAGTCCATGTAGAATATTGTAGAAAAATATTGCAAGGATTGGTGGCACTGTGGATGGATATGAGGTATATCTGGCCTACTAGCCCAGTCTTCCACGTATCTCCATCATATGACTCACCTCGGAGCTGACCATCAGCTCGGGGACACTGTGCACCATGGAGACTGTTGCTGTGGAGATGGGAGTTTGCTGGTTCCCATTCGTGCTCTGCAGCCTGAGAGGGAAAAAGAGTGGGAGTCACGCATTTTGTGGTTTGTGTATTTCTTAGGTCCTTGAACACATTGTGACTGAGAAGAAAGGTGGCTCTCACAAACACGCAAATTAAAAGTTGTAAGACTTAGCAACGGTTGCTGGTTTGATTTGAGCAAAAGTTTGTAGCGAGCACAGAAAAGACTCCAGTTGGCACGTGATTTGGCTGATTAGCTGAGCTCTAAGCTACTTCAGGCTCATCTTTTTTGTCTATCATAACATAAAACATGTTATCAAATGGCATGCCAAATTTCTCCTTGCTGTTTAATATTTCAATACCACCAGGTATTCACATCATGTATCCTCATACTGCAAACTCTGAGGTGTTGACTGTCAAAAACATGTGTCTTTCAAGCAAAACCTTTAATAACAGCCAGACTTTTACCTCACATTAATAATACACAGGCACTCTGTTTCTTTAACTCAATAAAATCTGAAATAAATGTAGCATGTCTTGGATTCTAACTGACAGCTGTAAATTTTAGATCTTTATAAGACTGACACCAGGAGAGTGCAGTGTGTGAACACCTGAGTTGTACTCAGCTCTCTCTGTGTGATCTCTGGTGCCACCTGATGGTATTAAATAATACAGAACCTACCACAAATACTGTGGGTCAGATATATTTAGTTTTAAGATACAGGAATGTAACTTCCTCACAGAGATCACTTATTAATCAGCTCTGAAGTGTTTTGCTCACTGAATGCCGTTGAAACATGTCAGGTGACTGACTGTGTGAGATTGTAGGCATTAACTTTGAAACTCTTTCGCTAGGGATGTTTTGCAGTCAGCTCAGTGTGCATTGTGAGGGTGCACTGCTCAAGTGTGAGCAAAAGCGTCAAAAAGTATCATGCCAAGAACAAACAGGAAAATGAAAACATACATGTTTCCGTTCAAGTGTAATAAAAATTGATTTTGCATCTCCTTACTGAGTCAGGTCCTGGCCACATTCAGCACATAAACCCTTCATTACTATTGGATGGCTGCATTCTTCTATTCTCACGATGACACCCCTGAAAAGAGGGAAAAGAAACGTTAGTGTGAATACTTACTTATCTGTAGAGCAGTAGTACTGCATTAGTTCCAACACTTGCTTTGTGGCTTGCGAGGCCTTGGTATAAGTGATGTTTTAGCACTTGTGCCTCACAGATTATCTGTGATCCTCAAAACTCTATGTTAGTGCTTTGCTTTGAGTAACTGGCAAATGTTGGATTATTACTTAGAGAACAAGTTGTACATCCTGTCAACTAAACATGTCTGTATTTATAATAATGAATAGCTTCGTGTAATGCACACAGTTGCTTTGTTTTGTAATCAAGACAACTTTTTGCTATTCTGTGTCACTGCTTTGTTGCTTCCCTGATGCAAATCTTCTCCTTCTGCCGCTGCAGACCAAAACATCTCTGTCTGTTCCATCTGATATTTAAACGCAGTCACTTCTGACTCATGGTCCATTTTGCTATTATTTCAGACTGGGCACTTTACTGTCACAACAAACAGCATGGAGCGGGAGTTTACAAGGAGCACCTGAAGGCAGCACAAGCCCTTCCTCTCTCTCACAGGCGTGACAGAAAGTCATTTTAAGTTTTGAATCAGAGCTGTAAATGTTCGCCGAGTGTTTAAAATTTGTTTTTAAATTTTAAACGACTGCAAAGTAGATTCCTTCTTTTATATTGGGTATACTCCACAGACCAACAGGGGCAATTTCAAGACTAAACGCACAGAAGGCAAGTGGGACTAAGTAGCGTTAATTAAAATATGTGCTGGTGACACCATCTGTTCCTCAGCAGCTGCTAAACAATACATCTCCTGTTATTCTTAAATAACAGGCATCGCAGCGGCCGGTTCATATTCACGGGGACATCTGCAACCTCGGACCAGTCATCTACCTGTCAACCTACACTGCTTGTACACATTTCGTGCACGCGAGGGATGGCTGCGTCAAGGCAAACAAAACGAGACAACACTTCACGTGCTTTTGACTTCAGAATAAAAGCGTAAAAATGTTTTACCTGTCAGCTTGATTGCAAGTACATCAAAGTAACAATTTAAGAAATCATACAATGTTTGGAAAAAGTCTGCCTACAATTGGTTTTCATTTCCACCATAGTGGCAACGACTGAAAAAGTTCAGAAACAGGTGATCTAAAAGAACGCGCTTTTATTTTGAAGGTTCTGGCCCAAACTCTGCTTGTTTACGTTGACTGACTTGACGCTGGTGCGAGCAACTGCTCTGAGTGTTAAGAGTACGGCTAGCAAACAAGCTAACGTTAACTTAGCACCTATGTATAGCTATGTTAGCTCGTTAGCTAGCTAACGTTACACTGTGGCTGAAGTCAGTAGCTGGCAAAGCAGTATCAAAACTATAGCTGACATGTTGCCTGTAGCCTTTCCGGGCAGGGGGCAGGTCCGCAAACATTAGCTAGCTATAGCAAGCAAAGTGACTCACCCGGGAGGTATGACTTGTCCAAGTTGACAGCATAGCTCCTTGACTACTCCAGCACGGTCCGATTTCACCTTCTTCTCTGGCAGCCTGGACGCCTCTGCCCCCGTCTCTTGAGGTATGGGAGCACACAGTGCTAGCACAGAGTCCACGTTAACAAGAGACCCGGGTTTGACTTTCCACTCCAGAAGCCGTAGAGGGAGAGCCCCGGTCGGCCAGCAGATATCTGCCACCTGCACCGCGGGGCCCTCCGCTGCTGCACCGCCGCCGCCGCCGCCGCCGCCACCGCCAGAATCTGCGGGAGGATCCTCCATCTGCCCTGCGCTCTCCAAAAATCCCTTCAGTTTTCAGCAACAGTCCACTTAAAACGTACCCACTAGACCACGCGATGCCCCGTGTATCATTAAAACGTGTAAACCATCAGCATCAAGGAGAATTAAAACAAACGTGCTGCCGATTTAAACACAGCGGCTTCCACAGTCAGCTCCGTTCGCTCTTCCCGCCCGTAAACAGGAAAGCGCAACACTGCAGCGACACGGGTCGCTACAGCATCCGGTAGACCATGCAGCCAGCCCAGCTACATGAAAAACACGAGTTTACCACTTAGGTTTCAAAGTAAAACCTCTAATGAAATGCTAGTGTTATTTGGTTTATTGAAGCGCTTTAATAACCACAGCTTTACTACATACGTTATGTCATTATCCCATAGATTATTCTGAGTGCTTGTTGTTATAAATATTATCTGCATATCTGTTTGTTTTTGCGCAAGTGAGCAATTCTACAACTTTTATTTTGAAGGCCAACACGCGTGTCCGGTTTCGTTCTATCTAAATGTGGCCAGTTTGACTTTGCTATTAATTCTGTAAACTGACAGCAGCGCACTTGCGACAGGCACAAGATAAATGGGTTTTTACGTGTGTAACACAGGATCATATTCTGAACACAGATCCCAACAAAATGTGGCTATAATGACAAAATCCACTCAAGCTGTCCAAACATTTTCCTTTTTTTTCATTAACTACAACTTTCCATAAAGCTTGAGATGAGGACCGTGGATCCCACAGAGACCTACCCTGATGTAAGATAATGTAACATAGAAATAATACGACACCAATGTCTCATGTGGCACTGTCGGTGGTAGCAACATTTGACAGTGGCTGCATCTTTTACTGTATACAGTGACCTTCCGGTTTGTAATCTACAGCCTATACCATTAAAGTACATTTAGGTGGTGTCTACTGAACTGAAGCAAGTTTAGAAAATATCTTAGGTCATACTGTATAGTCGTTATACTTCTGTATACTCTCAAGGTCATATCAGTTTTTAAATTGTGCCCCACATGTTAGGCTTCCGTCAATAATTAAACTTACAGGTTACAGTCGGGATATAAAGGGGAAGGGGGAGACATGAATAACAAGTAAATACAATAATAGGACAAGGGCATGCCTCGAACCACTTCGTATAATCAATGACGTATCAGTATGGTACCGCCTACCAGAGAGTGCACCATCAAGATACCTCTCTGCCCAGTCCGCATGTCCTCCCACTGACACTTGTCAGGCTTCCCTTAACATCACCTGCTGTGTTCTCAACAAAAACCTGCACCCTTTAACGTGAGCAGAGGCGTTCACCAGTCAAAGTTCAAGGCTCGTATTTCATACATAGTTGATAGAGTCTGGTGACTTTCTCTTCCTCGCAACAGTCAGAATTGTGACAGGCCAATCAGAGCCTGTGTTACAGCTCTGTGGGTTGGGTTGGACCTCCTTTAATTACTCTTACTAAATGTTATTGAGGATAGTTTTTTTTCCCCCTCCACTCCAACATCTGTTTTGCTTATTGTTACTTCACTTGGATGTTTGACCTTCACTATGAAGTTTCACACGCATCTGCTTAAGAGGGAAAGTTTTTCTGTGCTCAACTTAAAACTAAGACGAACACATTATACATAATAGCATAATGAGGTGACATCACAACTCATGGTTTCAATATCCAACTTACACAAGTGTTATGTTGTCCAGTGTACATTACGCTAAGAATGGACTTTTCAGTGAAACTTTCTACCTGTTAAACTTTTGAAAACATTATTTACACATTCATAGATAGTGGGTTTTATGAATCAGAGAAGGAGTAGACATGGTTTTAAATATGTTTAACTAGGTAATTGAGCTTTTTGTGGAAAAACTATATCAGACACAAATTAATATAATTTTAATTAATTTAAATTATTTCTCCAAGGAGAGTATGTTTATATGTACTTAAAAAATATCTGGAGGAGATCTTTAAAGTGATTACAAAAGAGAACCAAAATAAAGCTCTCAATTTAAGCGAAAACGGAAGTAGGTAGATAGGAGAGCACTTTCTCGCTCTCTCGGTACTCTTCGGCTAAACCAATAGCGGGCATGCTCGTGAGTATCTGTCGTTTAATTAATGAGGTGGCACCAGTGATCGGTTTCTTTCTGAAGAAGAAGGACTCAAGACATCACAGCATTGTGAGCAGAGCTGTTTCATTATCCCAGGAATCATGGCAGGGGAGACCAACAGAGTGGTAAATAACGATATTTCTAAATCAGCTCGGTTTGATAGTAGCGTTAGCTACAGTTGGTTAGTTGACCCGCAGCTAACGCTAGCTACGTTAACGTTAACTGTTATTAGCCGGTCATGTTAGCAAGTAGTTCAAGAGTTGAAGCTGTGTGTTAAGTGTAAAAGACAAACTGGACATGTGAGTATTGTTATTTGACATTCAAATTAATATACAAAGGGTTAATTTGCAAAAACAGATATCTCCGTCTTTATTTATCTTCCTAAAGCATGTTTTTGTTGTTGTTGTGCACTCCAGGGATTATCAGTCAAACTAGTATTGGTTTGCTCATTTCGTTTTTATCTGTTTTTCCAAATGAACTCTACATGTTTGTCATGGTTGCTCACTGTTCACTGTCGGCAGCTGTAACTTAGTTTAACAGGTTACAGTAAAATGTGTCGCTGTATAAAACTTCACAAATGAATACAGCCTTTTACAATCTTGGTGTGGATCAGATTAGACCAAACGACAGCTAACTGTTCCTCCTTATTTGCTGTTGTGTCAGTCGTTGTGGTGATGGGAAACGGTCCTGCTCAGTCTGTGTGTGACAGAGAGTTTGTTTGATATTTCAGTGCTCAGGTCCCTGACATCACAGCTATCTGTACATCAATTTGTCAGCACTGGAAACATTTTGTCCCTCAGATGCAGACAGCGAACAAAAACAACAAAGTATCCCGGCTGGTCATATTGGCCTTGATCTAGATGCACCACACCCACACACACTCACTCACTCACTCACTCACTCTCTCTCTCTCTCACACACACTCACACTCGCTCGCTCGCTCGCTCTCTCTCTCTCTCTATCTCTATCTCTCTCTCACTCACTCACACACATACACAGGAGTCAAGCTTGATATCAGATGGATCCATTAGCAGCAATTGTGTGCTCTAAACAAGAGCAAATCATTTGAATGAACAACACACTGAGACAACAATGTGAGATCTAAAGAGCCAGGGTCCAGAGTTCACTTGCTGTTCCAAACCGACTAATCTCTCCACGGGTCACAGGTTAACAGTCAGATAATAAAATAAATAAGTATCTAACAGGGTTCCTTGTTCTTTTAAGTTAAGGTTGTGTCTGCATCACATCGCTGTGCTCCGAAGATACCCACATCCTGGCTCCTCACTCCAAACAACCAGATCCTTCAGTTCACTCAGGTACCAAATAGCAGCCAAGCTGTTGGCCTCAGATGAATTTAAGTACCATGATGATGTCGCTGTCTTGATGAATGGGACTGTTTCCTGCTTCCAGGGAAGGTAAGCGCAGAGGGCTGTCATGGAAGACACTGGTTGGCATCTCCGTTGGTGTGCCTGTGGCAGCGGGCGTCCAGTATGCTTTGTCAGAGCCACGAGAGAGGAGGAAGATGAGGATTGTGGTTGAAGGATTTGGTCGCTTCTTCAGGTTTGTCTATGTCTTTGTCAACAGACGTACCATATCAGTCCAGATGCTGAGCTCAAAGCGTTGGTTTCAGGGTCTTTTCACACCTGAAAGTCCAAACCAAGGTTTGCATTTTTTTTATTTTTTTTTACATTGTATGCATATGATCTGGTTACTTTTGGTGGCCCCCACCCGCATTTTAAATCATGTCAAGCAGCACGAGCATTCCAGGTGATTTTTTTTGTTACCTTGTTGCATTGATGTATGAGTGTCTTCTTTCAAGATTAAGAGAGGCTGCTTTCAGTAGGCTAATTATAAATGTGTCCATGCACGCAGTAATGCCACTGCAACAAATATCAGGATCAAAACTAAAGACTGTAGTTTTAAACTCGGCAGGGCAGAGGAAACTCTCTTTTTTTTCACTGAATGAACCTGGACTGTGCGTGTGACCTTTTGGATGTGTAGAAGAACACAGGTCAGTGAACTGACTCAGTAATGTCAGTGACACTCTTTAAAGTTAGGTAACATTAGCCACCATAAGCTACTAAGTCAGGCTGCAGCAGCAAAAATGTGTATTGAATTGAGCAAAGGTCCATTTTATTGCTTATGAACTCAACTTTTTCATTTGAAAGAGGAGGACAATGTTGGCTCATCTTCAAAAGTTACATAGTCCTACTTGCTGGTTGTGTTTTCCTTATTTGTACTGAAAAATACCCTTTAAATAAAGTTTCAGATTGGTTAACAGCTTTTTACACAGGTTTTATGTTCCCACACATCAAAATGTTGTTTTACTATCTGCAGTACGAGAACACTGTAAACAGGGTCTTTTGGTGGGCGGGTAAAGTTGTATTGCTTTTTTTCATAATCTGAATTTTACCTAGAGGACTGAATTATTGCTTTTGTCACTTGATTTATACTATTCAAAATAAATACCAATAAATGGTTTTTTTTACAAATGAAAAAACAAACTAATGATGTCGTCCATATTAAAATAATTTGTTTTATTTCAGTTTAAGAATCAGAGTCAAGTATGCTCATAAATACAAGGACTTTGAATCCATCGGTCAATACCTTTTTTAAAACCTGACCTTTTTAGATTGATACCAGCCAATACCATGTTGGTCTCAAACTATAGTGATAAAGTAACTGTGATGTTCCATTTGTACAGGTAACTGTAAGCTGGGTGTTTTGAATGGATGTTGAGGCTTGAGGTCTTTATTAAACCTCTCTTAAGATTCAGTGCACTCCTGGTTTAACCTCACTTGTTTGGGGTGTAGCTGTGCAAAAGACTTTCTCTTCCTTAAATGAATTCCCAGCAGACAGGAAGTTACAAGAAGGTATACTGCTGCCCTCTCAGTCGATAATGAGTGAAAACCTGATTGATATGACCACCATTTAAGTGTTGCCAAAGCAGACTGATAATATTAGGAATCGCTCCCATTCCCGTTCATGTCACGTTACGAGTGAAATACAAACCTTTTGAAGTCCCAGCGAGCACCTTATCTGTGTGTCCCCAGGTCTCTCTCTGTAGGAGTCTTTATCTCTGTGGATTACTGGTGGACCACCAATGTGGCTGTTCGTGGCCTAGATGAGGTAAGTTCCATGTGATGAAAATGGGTGGAGTTAGGTTTAATCAGTAAGGCTTTGCCTGTAGCTGTCATACTCCTGAATGTGACTGCTGGTCTGATTTTGACTAAACTTTAATGAAATGTACAAATAAGTAATGTTATACCTTTTGTTACCTCGGGTCCAGTTTTAGTCAAATTTGGCTGGATCATGCATTTTGGAGCTGGACTGTGGACACTGTCTACCAGTGTGAAAGTTTATGAAAATAGTTTGCCCTTGTTTGCATTTAGCTAGTGGGGACAAAGGGGCCAAGCTTGGCACATAATGAACCCTAAATCAGTTGATGTTGAATCAGTAAACTGATGGATTAGTTGGTTGACAGAAAATGTGATAATTGATAAATCATTTAAGTAATTTATCAAGCAAAATTGCTAAACATTCTTCTCAAATGTGAGGATTTGCTGCTTTCCTCTGTTTTTATACCATAGTAGAAAGATGTCACATTGGCCTCTGGGAAGTGGTGACAGGCATTTTTTGCTCTTTCTTACAGTTTATAGGAGGTTAATCTAAAAAGATGATTGACAGAAAAATCAGTAATGACAATTTCTGCTTCTGTGGTTGTTAATCTTGTGTGGACAATCATGTCTCACTGCTGTCCTCCCCTGCTAGAGCAGCCCATCCTACTTGGCTGAGATGTCAGCCTGCCACCAGAGGGCAGCAGAGTGCATGGTGGAAGGAGCAGTGAGGAACGGCGGAGTATACATCAAACTTGGCCAAGGTCTGTGTTCCTTCAACCACCTCCTACCCCCCGAGTACATCCGCACCCTGCAAATACTGGAAGACAAGGCCTTGAACAGGAGGTACAAAGAGGTGAGAACTGCAGCACAAACAAGGCACGTGGTTCCGTGAAAGAGGACAGCTTGAAATTTCTCAGGATTGTGTTTGTTTCTGTGACAGGTGGATGCTCTCTTCCAAGAAGACTTTAACAAGACCCCGGAGCAGCTTTTTAAAACGTTTGACTATGAACCCATCGCTGCTGCCAGCTTGGCCCAGGTTCATAAGGCAGAACTGTTTGATGGGACTCCGGTCGCTGTGAAGGTGAGCACTGACTCTGGCACCACATTTCATTCCCTTTTTTTTGCCTGCTTTTTGGCTTGGTTACTTTCAGGTACAGAACCCCCAGAAAGTAGGTCATATTGAATAGATTGCACAAAGTGTACTGTGTAGAATCAGAGCACTTCAGTCCAGCATTCAAGCCATGTTTGAAGTCACTCCCCTTGTTTTAGCATTACCAACCAACCTTGACAATGTTGCCCTATTTTTCACTTTCAGTAGGGGAAATATCTTCTACAACCTACGTGGGGAAAAAAAGGCCCAGTCATAACTCTGTTTTGTTTTTGTAATTTGTGGTCTTTTGGGGGGAGTGCACAGTCCAAAGTGTTCAGCATAATCCTTCAAAAGCCTGTTTTTGGTCAATTCTTGTCCTCACAGGTGCAGTACATCGACCTCAGGGATCGGTTTGATGGTGATATCAGAACATTGGAGATCCTGCTGGATATTATTAAGTTCATGCACCCCAGCTTTGGATTCCGATGGATTCTGAAGGTCAGAAAACATTTGTACTTCTTTGTTTCCCTGTTGTATATGTCTGGGGGGGAAGATGTTTGGCCTATTATTGATTTTATTCTACTTTCTGTAGGACTTGAAGGGTACGTTGGCTCAAGAGCTGGACTTTGAGAACGAGGCCAAGAATTCTGAGAGGTGCGCAGAGGAGCTGAAACACTTCAGTTTTGTTGCTGTACCCAAAGTCTTCTGGGAGCAAACTAGTAAGGTGAGGTTGTTAATAATGGTACACAATAACTGGACTTTCATCCTTTCCTTTGCTAAAGCGTTGTCATTTTTTTTTCTCTCCAATTCAAAGAGAGTGTTGACAGCAGAGTTTTGCAACGGTTGCAAAATCAACAATGTGGAAGAAATTAAAAGACAAGGATTAAGTTTGAAAGACGTGAGTTGATGCACTCTACACAACAGATGATAATCAGAGTTGGAGCATTATCACACAGATGCTGTCTGGAATACCTCATCCAACATTTGTTTTTCAGACTGCAGATAAACTGATCCGAACATTTGCTGAGCAGATATTCTACACAGGCTTCATCCATGCTGACCCTCATCCTGGAAATGGTGGGTACATCGGTTTACATGTGTGTATGCATGTGTTACGTGTGAAGGAGAGTATCATTATCAGTATTTAGCATCATGACAAGTGCGTTTGTATTTTCTCTGTCTCCATCTGCAACCAGTATAAAGTACAGCATCAGCAGGTCTCGCCGTCCTTCCATCCCTCCCTTTCTCTGATTGAACTACAGAGGCATGTAAAGGACACAAAATCATGCTTTTATTTGAGAAATGAGTGAGCTAGAAGAGCCCAACCAATGTATCTGCTTAACTGATATTAGTTTATTGCACGTCAGCCCTCGTGTATATGTCAGGGGAAGTCATGAGAAATTGCAGTGCAGAAATACCAAAGATATGTTCAAAGGTAATTCAGAAACAGTGTTCTTATTACATAGTTTGTCCACCAGAGAGCACTGACAAGACACCCTGCTCAGCACATATCTTGGTCACAATAACCAAAAACTGATTTCATTTCCGGAGAAAGAGGTACTGCCACTGTTTAAAGAAGTGACAATAAAATAATGAAACGGTAGAAACATTTTTATTTTTTGTGGCTCTCCAGGCAACACAAGTATAGTTAAAACCCCAGTTCTGTTTCTGGTATAAATAAATGTACTGGAGCATTAGATGGCTCCGTCTTCTGCTTTGTAGCAAAACACTGCCTCAAAAAACGTTTGTTCCTAGTCCAGCCACTGCTCTGGCTTTGCAAAAAGTTTGTAACTCCAGGTTGGTTCTAATTCAAGTACAGCCTTCCTTCTGGTTTAACCTGATGTGACTTTCTGTTGAACCAATTCTTATCCATGCTAACAGCGCGGCTCTAGGGATGGTCGGTACATTACTTTGCTCCAGATTGAAATATCTCAACAACTATTGGATGGACTGCCAGGACTTTTTTTTCAGACATTCACGGTGCCAAAACCCTCTGACGTTCACCCCACAACCTCAGCTCTGCTTGGTGTTTAGTACAAACTGGCAAATGTTGAATAAGATGGTGAACATGGTTCGCTATGATATCCATCTCGCGTACTGGTTTGTACAGAAAAAAGGTCTTGAATAACGTCAAGTCAAACCAGCAGCTAATGTGTGGGAGTAGGCAGCGTTAGACCAAAAAACTCATGACCATTTTTATTTTATCTTTTTTTTCTATTTTATAAATAAGTTTTCAAAAGAGATTTAAAGGATCCTCATTTTGCAGGGTTCATCAGGCAGGTCATTCCATATTATTCATAAATTCTTTGTGTTGGCAGTTCTAGTGAGACGAGGTCCTGATAACAAGGCAGAGTTGGTGCTGTTGGACCACGGCTTGTACGAATACCTCAGTCAACGGTAAGATTTGGTGTGTTCAGTAAAATCCTCTGAGAGTATTTTGCTGTCAGCTCTAACTGTGACGTTTTTACTGCAGTGACCGAGTGGCCCTTTGTAAACTGTGGAGGTCCATCGTCCTGAGAGATGAAGCAGCAATGGAGAAGTACTCCAACGCGCTTGGTGTCAAAGGTGAGGACACTTACCCTTATTTTTAAATGTAATATGCCAATAAATGTTTTGCCAGAACAATGATTTGTCAGGAAGTTACAAACTAGTTTATTTTTAGTTAACTTTTTTCTTAATGTGTCAAGGAGATTCACTTTGCTGTTCCGCAACAAAACAATAATTCATTTTCTTACCTGACTTGCTCTGCAGAGTACTTCCTCTTCTGCGAGATGCTGCTGCAGCGACCCATCAACATGCGGGAGCTGGGTCTGTCCAACATCCTGAGCGGAGAGGAGACGACCTACATGCGCGAAATGGCCACCAACCGCTTCGGAAGCATCATGCAGGTGCTGAAGTCGATGCCTCGGCCCATGCTGCTCGTCTTCCGGAACATCAACACGGTCCGAAGCATCAACATCACCCTGGGAGCACCGGTGGACCGCTACTTTGTCATGGCCAAGAGGTTAGTGGCCTCTTTCCAGGACCTTAACTAATGTATCCAGTGCTTGTTTCACAATGTTCCATTAAAAACTAAAAGGCACTTGGACTTAGTGGACAAAGTTTACTGAGAAAATGATAGTAGAGAAATGGAGTCATCACATTTCCCCCAGATTTTATTCCAGGAAGTGTTAGACCCCCATGTTGGGAAATAAAGTTCATAAGAAGTATGAGTTAACTGAATAAATAAAATGTGAAAAATCCAGATTTTATTAAAAAAAAAGGAAGACCTTGTCTTTGGTTTATGGTCAAACTACTCCTCTGAGGGTGCTGAGGTTTTGGTAAATGCGTGTTGCTGCTTCTTTCAAATATGTGTTTCATATATACGATGTCCCTCTTGTTTTTCAGTGCGGTGCGAGGCTGGGGGAAAATTCAGGCGGAGAGGATGGGGATGCTGCCTCGGCTCTGGGTCTTCCGCTGGGTGAGGACAACATGGGAGAGCCTCAAGTTTGAGGTGGCTTTGAGGTAAAGACTCATTTAGTTTGTGCCAACAATACAAATCATGTCCTGTGACTGGAGCCACCAAATGTTAATACAACTCCTTCACAGATGGGAGATGGCCGCGATGAGTCTGACACGGTCGTTCCTGAGCCTACTGTCGCACTTCGGTCTCATATCTCTGGATGCGGACATGTACGAGTACCTGAGATAGTGCACGGATGTCACATTATGAAGGAACAGAGAATAAGGGCCTAGTCCAAGCACATGTTCATGTAGTCCAACAGCAAGGAGCCTTTCACTTCTGCAGCAGCTCCAAAAGCTGCTAGTAATGGTGCTGCTCGAGTGCGAGCGTTGTTTCCACACCAAATCATCCTGAACTCTGCTGTCTGACATGACTGCAGGACTGTAAAAGCACCAAACCCGTCCAGAGTAGACTCCCTATTGTAATGTTTTTAATTAATTATTATATATTTATTGATATCTACATCTTTTCATTTTAGTGTAATCTTAGTACAGCAAATTGTTTTGAAATTCAAATTTGAGATATTTTAAGCTGCAGGTGGTTTTAAAGAAACCGGAGACATTTACCTATTTATTCTATCAGACACTTATTGGCAGCTGCAGCATCCTGGCTAAGCAATACATCCAATACAATCACTGTATTCCAATAATGTGTTGCAATGTGTAATAACTGCAGCTCTGCTATAAAACAAGCTACACACAACAACATCCCCACTGGAGCGAGAGTGAATGTTACAAAAAAAATTGCTAGTTGTTAAATCTCTTTATGGGTCACCCTCAGCAGCTTTAATGACAGCGATACAGATTATGAGTAGATGTTAATAATCAGGAATAATCAGGAAGCTACTCTGTTGGGAGGTTAAAAGAGCAGTCCAGTGCCACCTAACCAAATGTTTTTAAATTATTTTAACAATGTTAATAAAATGTTCTACCTCTTTTTTAAGGTATTCCTGTCTGTATCACTTGAAGCTCAATAAACACAAACACACCACAAGGCTTGTGTAAATTTACTTTTACTGATTTTGTTTTTATACAAAATATCCCTAAGAAAACGATGGCTGCTCTCTCTTTTTTTTTTTTGTCTAACAACAAGTAACAAAAACAAATGAGGTTTGCACAAAGATGGCCATAACAAAACATTCTCTCCATTCAATATAAAACAGCGGTCATCCGACGAGAAGTGGGGAATGTGGCTCTCAGAAATGAGCTGTCACTCTGTCGATCTCCAGAAGGTCATCCAGGATCTGGCGATGACGGGAAGATACGATTAGAATAAGAAAACGGACTTCACGGCATCCTCTCTTCTGTTAGTGTACTTACTATGTCTTGGGTGGTACCGATCTTCTTGGCCAGCTCGCTGCGCTCCATCGTGCTGAGGTACAAGTACTTGTTGAGGAGTTCTCCATCCAGGATGTTTCGCACCGCGTTCTGCAGGCTGCGTCTGTCACTGTGCAGCATTCTGGAAGCAAGATACAAAAAGGGTCAGATCGAGTCGTCAAGATAAACTTTGAAGCCCTTCTATGTAAATCGGAATACAAGAAGACGTCCAATGTGAGCAGCATTGTACTGCGGGCACGTGCAAACCTGAAGGCCTTTGGGTTTAGACCAGCGTGATGAGGCAGCATGGTGTTCAGTGCATTTTGCAACATCAGCAGACGGCGATAAGTCTTCTCCTGCATGGGGAGGAGCAAGCCAACTCCTCCGTCTAGGGTTGCTGTCGGAACATGCATAAAAAAATGAGGTTTAGTCCACGGTTAACATTTGGGTATTTGAAGCTCTGAGACCTTCTTTCTCCAGATCATCATTTGCAGGATTTCAATCCTGGAATCTGTGACTTAAAAAAAGCTAAATGAAACAGTAAAATTTGTAGATATTCTCAACTATCAGAAATATCTACTCTTATCTAAATTAGATCCGAAGTCTATGTCGAAAACAAAATACACAAAATATATCACTTCTAGTTGACAGAATAAGGTCACAGGTGTCTTTCCCCACTTACCAAACCATGTGATGTGCTTGTTGTCCCAGGTCAGAGCCTTTTTGCTGCCAGCGTCCAGGGCTCCTCTGCACGGCATCCGCCAGAAAGTGTTAATGTTAGCTCCGGCGTTAAAGTCAGCTCGCCTCAGCAGGCGCATTCCTCCAAAGCTCTCTTTAGCTGCAAACACAGATCACACGTCACATGACTGGATGTGCGTTTGATACGGAGTTACGTTACACTTGCACATGGCGTCCCAACAATATCACATACCTTCAGGTAAATACATATATACATAGAGGTTCTTGTCTCGATCCGACACTGAAAGGAAAAGAAAATAAAGGTTAACGAGAACAGGAGGGCACATTGAATTGCATTTACTTTCAAAGGGTTTTACAAGCATTACCCAAGAATCCAAGCTGGTTGTTGTCCACCATGAATTCGATGCTGTAAACCTCCAGGGGCTTTGCATCCTGTTGCCAAAACAATAAGAAAACAGTTAAATCCCAACAAAGACAGCTACAGTCCCTGAATTATCTCCAGCTGCCAGAGCTGCTCTCTTCAAGATTAGCTCGACTGAGTCCAAACACCCACACGAGACACACCATCAACACTCACTTGTACCTTAATCAATAAACACTGCATTGTGTGTACTGCAGCCCAAAGGTTATAGTTAATCTCCCTCTACAAAACACTTGTAAACTAACTCCAAGTGTAAGAGGGAACTATTAAATGCCTGCGGTTGTTGAAAGCTCTCTGGAAAGCTGGAAAAATATTTCCATCAGCGAACAATCAGTTTTATAAGTACAATACAGATAATTACAAAAACTACATTAGTGCGGACTGCTTCAGTGGCGTTACTTCCTCACCCTGCTGACGAGCGACAGCGTCTTGCTCTCCTCCTGGTAGCGGAGCAGCGAGATGCTCTTCATCAGATCGGCGGCCAAGATGAAATTCTTGATGCTGAACATCTGGTGGATGTGGAGCTGAGTGTCGATGAAGGCCATGCCCGTCAGGTCGTTGTCCTTCAGGACCCACAGGAAGATCTGCAGGAACACGGAGGAGGCGACACTCCATTTTAGCTCATCTCAAATGCGGTTCGAGCATCGTTCAGGAAGCGTGTGAGACGACTATGTGAGTGTTGTGATGTGAGAGTGTGGTGGAGACCTTCTGTCCGATGGCTGACACCAGGTATCCGTTGCAGTGACACAGAGCTGTCACCGGCCCCTTCTGCTCCTTCTCGTACAGCACTTTGAACTTGTTCTTGGTGAGGGGCTGGCCTGGCTCTGGCACCACTTCAATCACGTCCAGGATCAAAATCTGAACACGAGAATCAAAGAAGAAGCCATCAGCAGATGTTTTCATCATTTTGTACAAAGACTCGTAGGGTGGTGGTGTTGCTGCGTGCTGCTCACCCGGCCCCTGCAGGTGACCTCCTCCCCCTGCATCAGGCAGGTCCCTGCCGCGACGTAACCCTTCAGTCCGGACACCGTCTCCTGACTCCTCAGTGCCACCGTCTTCATACAGGTCACATGTTCCCACTCCTCCAGGTCGATACTGATGGAGACAGAGAGGAGTGAGAGTGAAGTCAGGGCACATTCACACACCTTTTCAGCTTTTTATCACCATACTTTAGTTCCCATCTGATAATTAAAATTACACATTGTATCATTGCCACAAATATTCAAATGTGCTGCTGTGAGACTGTGAGTAACTTAACTTACAGTTTTGTTTCTTAGTTTCTGGTTGCTATTGCTGGCTAAAGTAAATACAAGTATAAAGTCTCGGTTCGGTATCGGTTCAAACAACTGACCAAACATTTCTCAAAGTGGCGTTACCTAGCTAATTATAATAAAACAAACATAGAAAAACAAAGTGGGACAAGAGGCGTACACAGGCAGCAGTTTGAAAAAAGTGCTGCATGCTGAGTTATTTTTAAGGTGACTTTGTAAATAATTAATCGCAATAAAAGAGGGGACGTTTCATGGTACACAGGCAGCTGACACTGCAGCACAACATCAGCCAAAGGAAGTGGTAGATTTTCTCCTCTGTGCAAAATACATTTTGCCTTTATTAGTCGGGTGGTACGGAAAGAGTATCAGCAAAGTAAGTATCAATCTTAACACACGTCAGAGCCAACAGGATGCTCCAATTAGCAAAGTAGGTAATACACTCAAAAGAGAGGATTCCAGTGCCGGGGCTGTTTTTGGTGGAACTGTCATGCATGTGGCTCTCTATGAGAGACTGCCAAATTTACACACTTTATACTGACATAAAGCCAAAGTTGTCCCAGCTTCATATTACATCTCAGTAAAAAGCAAGGCTAAGTTAGCCTAGCACTGAAGCATCTCTCCACATTCTACAACAAATCTAAATGTGATTCGACAGAATTCTCACACAATCACTGCCCCAAGATATAATGCTGAAACACTGCCAGTCACTTACTTATGTGCTTCAGCTCCTCACAGAAATGCACTCACAGTGGTGGGTAATGATAATGCAGAGACCAGGGACTTGGATAAATGACCCGACATTTCCAACTGACCCTCATTGAAATGAGGGAAAGCAGCCAAGCGAGACTAAACTAATTGTCCACAACTTGGATTAATGATCCAGGATTTTCAATTAACCCCCCCACAGTTCTCTAAAAGCAGCACAGAGCCTCCACTGGGAGGACCTGGTGCAGAGAAAATGAGAAAACAAAACTGCCACGATTTTGTGTGGAGCTCTTTATTCATAGGTGCCGTACGTCCACTAAAACAAGGCTTTCTTATTGATTCTGCAAACTGCACTCCTGTTTCTCAAAAGGGGGTGTGATGTATGAAGAAAACAAGCCTTTACCGTGTGTTGGGGATGGCCTCCCAGCTGACTGGAGAGATGAGCTGGATGGAGAACTTCTCCTGCTGAGGATTAATGTAACGTTCATCTGCGGGACGACAGAGGAGAAACAACAGTCATTCATCCACATGTTTGTGTTGAGGAGGAAAATAAACAGCCAAATAGGACACAAACTGGTGCAATGCTGATCATTAGTAAAGGTACGCTGCTTTCAGGTGTCACTGTCGCAGTTCATCTTGTCGCTGTGTGTGCGCTGTGGCTATGTGGAACGTGGTGGTGTTGATGAAGGGGTACTTGAGTTCATCTGATAGGGATGTGGGGGCCCAATAGATTAAAAAAAAGTTTGGGGAACTTGTGATGCAAACAATAGGTGTGTGTGTGTGTGTGTGTGTGTGTGTGTGTTCATGTCTGACCTCGTTCTATGATTTCATACTCCTTCTCCTCTCCAGTCATCCTGGGGATGCGTGTGCAGGGCTCTTTCACACTGGTGCACACAGCATACACCTAAGAGGGAGAAAAAAAAAAGCCAAAATCGCAGAGAAAAACTTCACATCAAAGACTAATCCCTTCAAAGTCACCCTCATTGATTTTTTTTTCTCTCGCAGTAAGAAAACTTTAAGGCCAGGGGGCTTTCATCTCCAACTTTTCAAAGCGGCCTGATCGATACGCTTTTATTTTGCATCGCGTTTATGCAAGTGGAGGTGTGCGAGTCCAGGGGATGTGTTTCGGCTTGAATCTGTGTCACGTCTGCGCTTCGGTGCCTCCGGTGCTGTGTGGGCTGAGCGAGAGGAGCCTTACCTTGGATTCAACATGGTAGGAGACGTAGTGGACGGTGCACCTCAGCGGGATTTTTCGGACCGGCCAAGGGGCATCGTAGGACAGATAGGTGGGCAGGACGCTGATCCTCAGCTCGCCCTGTGGGAAAGCACACACACAGACGTACACACTGAAAACTGTTCAAGGAACTAGAAGCTAGACAAAAGAACAAATGAAAAAAGTTTTACATGGATGAAAAAAATAATGAGGCTAATCAAATTTTTAGAATCACAATTACAATAATTTGTAATGCTTCTAATAGTGTTTTTGCCTTGCTTGAGTGGATGTGGAAAGATTTAGTTAATGGAAAAAGAGTTACAAAGTCCAGGACCAATAATAATAATAAAATCACTACTACTAAGAACATTATTAATTACTACACTACAGCATTGATACCAGAGTGAGAATATGCATACCTGCTTGTTGAAGTAGAGGAAACCTTTGGGGCAGTTGATGTTATGGAAGGGTGAGAAAGACTCGATGGAGCCATCAATGCTCATGGGGTGAAGCCTCATGGCTCCGCGAGAGGTGACCAGCATCCAGTGAGGAGAGGGACCACAGATGAACACCTGTGACGACAAGGAAATGTTGTTATTTGGTTTATCAGAGAGTATGTGAATGGATGTAAAAAAGTTTTTTTTTTAAAAATGGCTTCCTTACCCCCGAGTATCCAGAGATGTCCTCAAAGTATCTGAATCTGGCAGTCCGACTCTTCACAGCCGCACTCTCCTCGGTGGCACCGCTCTCCGCCTTCTTATCTTTCTTCAGCTTTGATTTCTTTTCTCTGAAGTTAATGTTGTGCGGCACCTGAGTAGAGTAAAGTAGCAAAGTAAAGATTTCACTTCATTCGAATTTGACTCGATTCAGTCCATCTTCGTCAGTCTTAGCTCTTACCTTTTTGAAGCGCACTTTCAGGTTGTTTTGCGGCTGCTGCTGATCGTACGGGAACGCCTCGTAGATCAGAAGCTCCTGTTCCACATGGACCTAGAAAACAAGAAGGCTTTCTGTCGTACCCTCTTTTCATTCCATTTGGTTTCTTTTAATGAAGCACTTTTATCACGTGAAACACAAACAAACACAAAGAACTCAGCATCGGAGGATTTACTCACCAGTAAATATGGTCTGCTGTGATTGTAGCCAAGTGAAACCAAAGCCACTTCTTTGACTAGTGGGATCTCTCCTTGACGTGTTACTTCTTCTTTTTTACCCTCCCCTTGGGTTGCTGATTGGCCGGACGAACTGTCCACCAGCACTCTCTGACCGACTGGGAAGTTCTTCACCAGGAACACCAATCGCCAGTCTGGGAGCTGGTAAATCTGGTCGAACAAAAACAAGAACAGTGAAAAACGAAGTATGGAAGCAGCAGTGTGTTATATATATTCTTATGATGTAACATACCTCCATTACGCCATTCTCCCTGGTGATCATGCACCAGTGGCTGGGCTCTGCTTTGCTTGAGCTTCCCTCACTTCCAGAAGGCGCTGGTGCCCCAGAGCTGCGGCCGATCTCCTCCTTTGATGCGCTGGCGTTTGAGTCTCCGTACAGCATTTCCTCCTCATCATCCACCGTGTTACTGCACACACACATCGACCCATCCATAAATAAATAAGACACATGGCGACTTGTGTATGTTCCAGTATGGAGGTGATGCTCTTACCTGAGGTCCTGGATGATGGTCTCCGCTTCAGACTGACTCCTGATGATGGTGTCCTCCTTGACGGAGCAGCTAACTTTGTTTTCTGTGGTGAACATTCCACTTACATCTCGGTACGCGCACAGCGCGATCACGCGTGATTGCTGTTAAATGAGAGGCGGTTTGAAACAAGTGAATTACCGTTACAAGCTATTTAAGTGAAATGTAAGTGCAATTTTGACACTTTTTTTTAATTGAAGAGTGTAATGATGCTCTTTATTTGCCATTATTGAAGCACAGAACTGAACAGAGTGACGCTGCTGAAGCAGCAGAACCAGCCACTCGAGCCCAAGAGCTTCAGTCTGGCCAGCAGGGGGCGCATTCGTCAAACAAAAAGCCTCCAAAAGGACCGACGAGTCTGATTTACTCACAGTGGGGATCTGTGGTTTCTGCAGGGCCAGCCGGTGCGTCTTCCCCATGTATGAGTCGGTCTTCAGCACAAACATGGTGACCACTCCCTCTGCAGTCATGATGACCACATAAGGATCCGCCACGGAGCAATGCACTATGGGAGAGCCCAGGTCGACGGGGATGAAGTGAAGCTGTGTCACTGGAGGCAGAATTGAGAGAGGACATCTGAGTGAAGCAGGTTGGCATCATGTTTAATATCTTCAATTTGCTTTAATACTATTCATACATTCTCCTTTACTACTGTTTGCTACTGCGTCAACCAAATGCAACATCATCACTCATGTTTCACTTTTTTATTTTATTCTACCTCCTTCCAGCAGCCGGATACCCATGGGGGAGACTTGGATGATGTACTTGTTGTCACCGATGTTTCCAGCAAACACAGTGGGTCCCTGGGTAGCAAAGCCACTGGTGTCCAGCTCCATGATCTCCTGACCCGTCTGAAGGATCTACACAAACACACAGGTTTAGTTTATACAAAAACAAGTTACATTAGATAACATCCAAATATTATAATATTTCATTTTTCCTATTTAAAACTTTTATCTTTGTATTTGTTCAAATCAAAGACATAATGTATATCGACATGTTTTTTTGTTTTTTTTTACCATGGTTGAATCCTCTCTGCTCAGAATGAGAAAGCCGTGCTTCTTCGTATCATCCTCCAGGGGAGGCTCCGTCTTCTCCTCCTCCTCTTTCTCCTTCTCCTCCTTTTCCTTTTCTCCCTCTTCGCCATCCTCACCGGTCTCGGTCTCTGCCCCGTCCTCTGAGTCATCGCTTTTTACAGCCTGGGAAAGGAGCGAGAAGCATCTTAAGGTGCCAGCGTAAACGAGTGCACATCTCGAACATTCATTAGGGAGAGGTTTTCTCCCTAAGCTGTGAAGCAGAAACACACTGTACTTTTTTGTCTTCCTTGACTTCACTTGAGATGACTGTCCACATGTCGTGGCAACCTGGCAACTCAAACGTAGTGACTACTTGGGGTCGGATGCTTCTCTGAGGACAGAATGGAAACAAATCAATGTGAGCAAGTAAAAGTCAGAGACAGAATGTCGTTCATATTCCCCGCAGCATGCTGGTGTTACAAATCACAAAAGTATGAAATAACTGTGAGCACGTCAGCTTGTGTCTGGGGTGTTTACAGGCTACTCCGTCGATCTCTGAGGCAGCCCTGGTAGACCCAGACTTCACTGTAGCACCATCACTGGACCTGTGGCAGACGGCCCTCACGACCACAGGTTTTAGGATGGTGCGGTAACATTTATCATGCATACACCTGACCAAGTACGCATGCATTAAAACAACACATAACATCAGTGGGAGGATTTACCTGAAGTACAGACAGTGCACCATTCTTGCCGTAGCCAGAGCACACCACAACCTCCAGGTCAGGCTCGGGGTTGCTCTGGAACTGTGGGTAAGATGAAATCCAAGTCAGAAACCTCACAATACAATTCTTGAGAGAGTAAGCGATGGGTGACATCACCAGTAACCAATCCACAGAGACACTAGGGAGTGTTTTAATGCGTGTACCTCTTCAGACAGGAATGCAGGTTCACCCATGGAGGCGTTCGCACAAGGTCCAATATTGAGTATGCTATCGCACACCTGTATGAAAACACACACAACCCCTCAGACACCGTCCACAGAGATCTGCATTTACATAAAAGGTCATAAAAGCATTTTGGTTTTTTTGGTTTTTTTTACCTCAAATGAATAGGTGGCCAGCTGAGTGCCTGACTGGGCCTCACTTCCGTACACTTCTATCTCATCCACCTCATCTGACAAAAACAAAGAAGTTATGTAAAACACAGATTGGCAGATCACACACACACATTTCTGGCAAATGTCAAAAATGAGATTTGAACATACCCGTCCAGTTGGTGGAAGATTCTACTCGCTTCTTTTTGCTTGGTGGTTCCTCCTGGAATTCATTAGCGATTTAGTTTATGGGGCCATTTTGAGGACGAGCTGTCGAATAAATCGAGACTCCTTCCGAGTGCAGCGAGTGCTGCAGACATTTACTTTGAAAGACTGACAAGGGCATTACCTGAACTAATTGCTGCAACTACACGAGCATAAAGCAAGTGAAAATAAAGACGGCATTTCAGTGGTGCTTCGCAACAAACTGCAAACATACCTGTTTATCTTTATCCTTCTCTTTCTCTTTGTCCTGCTTTTCTTTGCCCTCCTCTGGTGGCGTCTCCTGAAGTTTCTCAGTGTACTTCAGCAGCAGAGAGTTTCCGAGGCGGGAACCCAAGAAAAGGTAGCCGGGCTCCATGGTCACCATCTGGAGGAGGAAAGCCCAGAGTGTGAGGCATCGGTTCGACAGAGTGTCTGTTCTAAATCATCTAAAAGCTGACAGACTTGGGCGACGTCTGAAGGTTTTATCACCCTGCTAATATGTTTTTGGTGTGAAAATGGTAATTTCTGTTGTATTAGGCAGCTTTAAACTTAAAGTACTGGTATTAGCCTTCAAAACCCGTGTCAGTCAAACCCTAATCCCTCCAGCCTTTTGAAAGGGCATTTGTTTAAGAGATAGAGACTTCCTGTCTCATCAGACCAGCGTTGCTCACGGTTACAGGCAGAACTTACGCAGGTTGTCAGGACGCTGGCAGCAGCTTTGTCAAAGTGGAAAGCCCGGACACTTCTCATGCCGTCAGTTATGAGGGTCAACACGTAACTGCAAGACAACAACACTCAGTGAAGAATCAGAAACTGCCACCGTTGTTCATGTGCATTCTGGTGGTAATTACAATGACTCACATTTCTCCTCCTTTCAAAGAGATGACCATCTTGTCATAGGCAATAAAGTCAGACTGGGAACAGTCCAGTGTGATCTTCACCTCATCCTGTACACCTGGGTAACAAAACACGTCATCCAGTGATGAGCATCACAAAATATCAAGCGGTATGTAAAGTAACTAGGTCACATATCAAAGATACAAGTAGAGGTTGTGTGTGTTCAGATAATGCTTACGCAGAGGGAAGGCTGTGGTCCCCGTCGTCTGAGAATTGAGGGAAACTCCATATGGTGGAACACTCTGGTTCAGATACAGCAATGAATTCACAGCAAACACCACCACGCCACCTGAAGGGATTTGATACGTGGTCAAAGAAGCGACAACACCAAGCGCTTTGACAACAATTCATATCCAACACTCCAACAGAAACGATCTTTATGGTGAACTGGGAACTTAGCGACCACACCGGAGCTCACCGATTGGCTTGGGAACAGCCATGACCTGCGTGCAGTCGAAAGGCAGATTACTGAGAGACCAGATGACAGGATGAACCTTCTGCATGATGTTGAGGGAGATGGCAACGATGCTACAAGTGTCCTGACGCACAGCCACACGCCTGGAAGAAGGATCAGAAAACAGTTAGAAACAAGAAGTCAAAAAGTCACGGCCACATTTATAGCACACAAAGGCACCACCTACAACAACCTTAATCTACACTTGATCAATATATCTACTGGTTGAACAAAACAAAAAAGTGGTCGTAGCTGATAATGTGGCGGACTGACCCAGGCCACGTCTGGTTGGGCTCAAACAGGATGAGCAACGTGGGCTCATAGTAGCCATGGAGGAACTTCATGTCAATGATGTTCAGCAGCTTCTCGTCCAGCTCACGGACGTCAATGATGTAGCTGGGCAGGAAGCTGGATTTAGGTCTGTAGATGAGATAGAGTGACAGACGTGCTCGCAATTAGAAAACTACACATACATGTGTGTATTAATCATAAAATAAAATCTATACAACTATGGCAACTACAGTATAAACAGTTACAATTAAAATGGGTGGAGGGCTGTGAAATTCCCACATTTGGTACCAACAAAACCAAGATTAAGGTTTTGTCCCACTAGGAAATTGACATGTAAGAATTTATGGTGCTGTTTTGGGATACAAGTGCCAACCAGACACTGAAAGACATTAATTAGCAGAATGTATAGCTGACTGCAGGCGTACCCTTCTCCAACTCCACCCTCCTGTTCATCGGTGAGAGTGTCCTTCCTGAATGGCAACACCACAAGCTGGGTGCCATAAACGAGCATTACAGCGCAGCGATTCTCTGGATCTACACGGACAATGGGAATATGTACATTCTGCACGAAACCATCCTGAAAATGTACAAAGAGTGCAAATTAGTTCAACGATTCATTCACTTGGGCATGTCAATTTAGAGAGGTAACGCTACTGAATGCTGAGTTTTCACATATTTACTCTGAGCTCTGGCTCCTCAAAGTAATGAAGAGACAGCGTCTTGAGGTCGTGTGTGCCGGGGTCATACTCCACTACAGACAGCTGGCGAGAGAGCAAACAAACACAGAGGTCAGTCAAAAACTATTCTAGGCTTTTAAAAACTCGGTCAGGCGGAGCACAGCTTACATAATGATACCTTGGCATCTTTGAAACTGAGAAGGAGTGCATCTCTGCTGGCTCCCACAAGCTGCACGCTGGCCATGGACATAACATTGCCAAAGAGAGAAAAGGATGCCACCTGCTCCAGCTTCTCCTTACGAGACTTGGAATCTGTAGGAAGAAAGAGGGAAGTCAGACCACGAATGCACTCTTTTAAGTTTATATCACTCATTAATGGTAAAATATGAACTGTGAATATGACGTCTAGACATACCTGAAGACTTGTCAGCCTTTGATGTACTCTGAAATAAACACATAAACGTTACACACATCACAAAAAAAAGCCTTTCCTGCTTTTATTTCAAAACTTGACACAATGAAACAAGCCAAGTGGACACTTATGGTCACCTCCACGTCGTGGATAATCCTGTAGACAAACAGCTGAGATGTTCCAGCAACGACCAAATTCTTCTCCTTGCTGGATATAAAGTTGCAGTAGACAGAAAACTCCACTGCAGTGGGGGTGTGCGCTTGTCTGTACACAGCATACATCCTGGAGGGGTGTCCTCAGCATCTGAGGGGTGGGAACATTCAACAACAACAACAATAATAATAATAATCCTCCAAAGTAAGTGAGAGTGACAATGCTGAGCAGTGATTTAGTTATTTAGTAGTGAGGTGAATAACCTCCATGCCAAATTAAACACAGCACTCAGCACTTCAAGAAAAGTTATGCTTTATTTTATAGCCAAGTATTATTACTGAAATACAGTGTAAAATTTCACATTTTGTAATAAGGTTTTGCTTAATGTCTACTGCCCTCACACAGAGCATTATACTATGCTTAGCTGCTGCTATTTAATACAGCCAGTTAGCTGAATTCATGCCGTTGCTGTTAAAAGAAGCTTCCACGATAAACAAACGCTAGCTAGCTTATAATTGAGCAAATTTAGCGTCAAGCTTTGGCATCTAGCTGGATAATCACCTTTACTCCTGATAGCTAACGTCCATTTAATGAGACATGCGAGTAGCATTAGCCGTTCAGTCATGTTGTTATGACTAGCGTGTGTCTCCGCCGACAGTTAGCTTCAGATAACGAATGTATGGAGGAGCCGGTAACGTTAGCTGTGTTAGCAACGCGCCAACGTTCCTGTTTGTAGCTAGCGTTATTAGCTAGCATGGCACAGTGCATGCACTTGACTAGTTTTTTTGGCATGTTTTTTGCGAATCGTGAATGAAACTTGCCAACGTACCTATATCAAACACGTTATCAGAGTCTGTAGCTTTATTGATCCTTCTTCTGTTTACATTTAGGGTGTCATATTTTGTGGGTTACTAACTTAAACTAGCTATCCGATAGCCAGGTAAGCTAGTTGTCGTTGTGTTGTGGGTCGCTCCAGTCTTCTTCGTCTTTTCTTTTTCCGGCAGACTAGCTGCTCCGAGGTGTACTGCTGCCCCCCACAGGAGACAATACTCAGTTCTTCAGTATCTTTACAATCAGAAGGCTTCATGGGGACAGTTATTATTGCCATGTTTTACTTTATCTGGTGTATTCCCTTATTCAAGGCAAATTCTGCTGATAAATCATTTTTCAAAGCAAGTCTTCATAAGTGACTGTGCAGGTTCCTTTGAGATCAGGGGGCTGGGGTCAGGTTATTTAGGACAAAATATACAGAAATTACTCTATTCATAATTAATAGTGTGATGCAATTTCATAAAACGTGTAACTGTTGTCTAAGGTAACATTCTGGGTGACATTGACAACAATGTTGTGCACAAATGGCACTTGGTTTCACTTAAGGTTTTTTTTTCCAATAGAAAAAGCATAGTTTTAAAATTTAGCTTGAAGCTCACCAGTGGCTGATCCCAAAAAAATGTTTCCAAGAAACTCCTAATGCTTTCTCATTTTAAGCAGCTTTATTTTTTTTTTTTAAATATTAATGACCTTTCTTAAGACTACAAATTCTTAATGTTTTCTAAAACAAAAAACAAATTGATTTTACAGAATTTGTAGTGAAATCAAAAGAAAAAAATAATTTGGTAAACATGTTCCTGGACTGTGGTCACAGACAAGAAAACCCGAAGATTTGTGATCAAAGCACTTCACTGATGAAAAAAAGACCCCTAAACAACAAATAATGATGTCCACAAATTCTACAGCCTGTGTTCACTGCACTAAGTAAGGAACAGGGAATCAAGACCCATGTTTTGTGCACATTGTACACAAAGCTTAACTCTTAGATTATTTTGGTTTATTAAAATAACAATACACATTCCTTTAAAGTGCACAGTAGATGTGATAGATGAACAAGGCTTCAACTTTACAATAGAGTATAGACAGCTTTAAAATCATAATTAGCTGCATTATGATAAAGGATCATTCTGCTTATTTTCAATCTAGGACTCATTTTCTTTTTTTTTTGTTAACATGGTGATCACTTTTTCAATTACATTTTCTCCGTGGCAGAGCAGAGGACCTGGGACTGCTGGTTTTCTAACATACCAGGTAGTTACTGTGACTACATTTAGGAGCTAATCTCATATGAAAAACTTGCAGACCCTGGACACTACAGTTACTTCAGGGAAACTCAAATAACTGAACCCAAAAGCAAACAAATATATACGTATATACATATATTTTATAGTCAGGTCATATCATATTTCTATATTACTGCTCTCCTACTGGTAGAAACAGACAGCAGCGTATTCAGCACTGTCGGCAAACTAAATAATTACAAATCAAAACGGTCAGTTATATTCACATTAATACAATGACATGTATTAAGGAAAATCAAGAACTATGCACAGCAGATCATTTTTGGTTGATTTTTAAATCTCATATACAACATACTTTGGATGCTGGCGAGTTTAAGCAAGGAGAATAAACATCGGAGTGTGTGAGCAACCCCAACAAGTACCAAATTGACTATTACAAGTGAAATGTCATGCAATAACTGCTGAGTCACACCTACTTAACGACACGGTATAATGAGCCTTATTGTGCTGAAAGGGCATGTTTAAAGTTACTTCATTAAAATGGGCCTTTTGGGTTCAGCTGTTTGTGTTTCTCTCGATCAAACTTCACTAAACTGAAGAAAGTGGAGCAACTGATCAAACAGTCAACAGCAAAGTACTTGATAATATTATAATCATGAAAGTAAAAAAAACAACTGTACACTGTAAGACATTAGCCCTTTACAAATCAAATGCACTTTTTCAATCAAGGCAGAAACATTAAAACAAAGTCTTTTTCTCAAAATGTTATGGTTATTATCTGACGACTCCTCCGCTGAACCTCAGCGGTGGATTCTCTGGCATGTAATGAGATATTCAGGGAAAGCCTGCGTATCGTTGAAGGTGACAAACATTGTTGGCTTGGTGATGTCGTCGGTCACGCTGTCGTATCTGAGGGGAATATCGCCGGTCTCCTTCAGCGGGGCTGCCTTCATCGAATGGCAGCCTTTAGTGTAGTCTCCCGTTAGAACCTTCGACACAAAAATAAACTTGTATCCGTCTGCGTTTGGGGGCGAATATTGATCCTGGACAGACAGCGCAGAGTTGACAGCAAAATACACCCCCTGACCATACACGGTGGCTGCGTGGAGAAAGCAAGATGTCAGAAATTTATGCCCAAGGTGAGATAAATTGAGTCAGACACACGAACAGTGGTATCAAAAACATACCGTTCTTTCCACAGAAGCTTCTGTTGAATCCATGAACGCAGATCTCTTTCACACTGGTCTCACTTGTGCCGTGGTAGAGAGTCCGTTCAACTTCCGGATACGTGGCACGCTGCAGTACGCTCGCCTTCTTCAACTTGTACTGATTGTACAGCAGTCGATTCATGAGCTTCTCCACCTGGGAAAAAATCTTAAGTGTTATTACAGACACACCAAATCATTTATTGCAAAACGTGTAGCTCATTTTTCATTTTCACCTGTATGATTCTGATTTTGCTGTGGTATTCCTGTATGGTCTCGTAGAAACTCTTCACCACGTTCTGAAATTCATCAGATTCCTCGTCCACTTTGGTTGCTTCAGGCAGGTTTGACAGCAGAGAGTATTCCTCTTCTGTTAACAAAGGATTTAGTTTTTATCATTTAACTGAGTTTTCAGACTAGATTTTTATCATTCATATCATTCATCAACATATATATGGAGCCCCAAATCTGGCAAAAAGGCAGTACAATCAAAAATATAACTGAATATATCAATAAATAATACTGTTATTTAAATAAGTAGAATAGAGAGCAAAAACAAATATAAAGATTTATACTTTTCCATATCATCAGTGTATAAAAACTAGTAAAAGTAGCTAAAGCCTTTTAGCCAGCAAGCTAACACTAACAACTTTGGCTAGCTAACGGAACTCCGAAGCTTTAAGTTTATTTTGACATTTAGTTTGAAAGAAAAACTTTAAATGACACAAACTTACAAAACGTCAAGGATAACACAATAAAGTCCAAGAGTTACTTCCAATGTGCTCCTCAATGAAGACAAGAGACATGGACTTGAAAATGAAGAAAATGTTATAAAAATGGAAGCTTGGTGTCTGCGTTAGTTTGCCAACTTTTTCAGTGTTAGCTTGACGGCTAAAATGGCGCATTCAGTTATATTTTTGTCTTGTCTGATAATCTTTTACTACATTTTGTTTGTTTTGGGCTCCATACACAAATGTATCATTCTGCAGAAAACATAAAGCACTAGAACACTATAAAGATCCCTTTACCTGGTACATCCTCGCTCACATCCCCTAACTCCACCAACTTCCTGGAGATTTTCACAGATTTCCCTGAAGCTATGTTGTATTCTTGCATCTTCTCAAAGTTGATGGTGTGGGGCTGATTGTCAAGCAAGATGTCGACCTTTTTCACCTTCATCCTCCAAACATTCTCGATGAACACTGTAGTGTCAGGTGAATAAGGAGTCTTGTCTGAAGAGGCCGGGCCGTGATACACCCACTGGACAGCCTTCAGGATTTCCCGGTCGGATACAGAATTGGAGATTTTCTCCAGCAGCAGTTTCACGTCACACAGCGCTCCGCTCACAAAGTCCTTGAAACCAGAAACAGTGATTATGGTGCTCTGAATCTGAATCTCGACTGCGTGCTTCCTCTTTATCATCTCCAGACACTTCATGTGGTACTCTGACATGTTCTTCACACTCCTGTGCTCCAGTTTCTCCTCGACCTGTCTCTGGTTGACCTTCTTCCCGAAGGCTATGTCCACCCGAATCAGGTCACAACTATAGCCTGCAAACACAAATAGCTGTACGGTGTTGGCTGCCTTGATGGTGTCCTGTAAGGAAACTTTGATGCCCTTCTTCCGCTGGTTCACCTGGGGGCTCCTGTCAGTACTAGAAGATGCTTCATGTTGAATCATTGACTTGGACAGCTCCAAGGCTTTTTGCAGCTGTTTCTCCTCATCCTCCAGGGACCAATTGCTCGACTCCATGGAGTACTGGATGGCTAGAGACAGTTGGGCCTCTTCTTCAAGGTTGCTAGAAAGGCCCCGAACTCCATCATTCAGCAGGATTAACCCACTCGTAGTGTTCCCTTCAGCTGAGGGCTGTGGAGCATCGACAACTATCGCATCAGGGTCCTGGTCTGTCAGGCTGGTCAGTTCCTCTGCTGTGTACAGGTCCACGTTATCCATGTCTTCAAGTTGGTCCAAATTGGACACACCTTCCTCGATTCTTTCATCAATGGATGAGACGATTCTCTTTGCCTCCTCTAAAAGGCCTATAAAGAGGTAAACAGACTGTTTGACACTGCACAGAAATATGGGAAAATAATGAAAAAATAGATCTTACCTCTGCCTGCAGCTCCATTATGATCAGTTTGCATTGGATCTGATTTTAACTCCTGTGGAGAACCATCCAAAGACACTTTCTGGAAGTTTTTGTGGGACATCATCGTCCATGCACTTTCAAAAATGTCCTGAAATAATAAACACAATGTTTCTGTGAACACCGAATGTTTCTGCTGCAGGGAAACCTGAAGTACTTCACACTTTCATGACTTAATGCGACAATAATTATATCTGTAATATATATACAGATTCCGTGCATTAAAATGGACCATATCAGTGGTTTTGCATAATTTAGCTCACGAACTACTAATTGAGAATACTTCACAATTTCTGACCATTTTTCATAGGTTTTAGGGTTTATTTCTACCTTTCTGTTAGGAAAAGGTAAAGAATAACAAAAAGATCAATTTGCTACATTTTGGTCTTAATGAGACTAGTATAACTGAATAATGGAAAGATTTTGGTATTTGTGCTGATCTTTGATGTACTTTTGCATGGTGTTGCTGAAACAGCAGCACAATGACCTTGTTTTGGTTTTTAAATCTGAAGTGTCTCTACTTCCATGGCTCGCCACACATGCTGTCAGTGATGATATTTCATTAAAACTGCTGGCTGCTGTTTAATAAGCAAAAGATCAGAAATGGATCACGCTTTTTGTAACAATACAGTGCCATTAAAGGACTAGTTTGACATTTTGGGAAATGCTTATTGCTTTCTTGCCTAGACTTAGATGAGAAGATCAATATCTCTCTTAAATCCGTCAGTTAAACATGAAGCAAGCAGCCAATTAGCTTTGCTAAGCATAAAGACTTGAAACTAGGGGAAACAGCTAGCCTGACTCCGTCCAAAAGGAAAAAAAATAAAAAATAAAAAAATAAATCCACCTTCCAGCACCTCTTAAGTTTACTAAATACCAAGTTAAATCTCCTTTGTTTAATTAGTTAAAAAAATTGGCTCGAGACATCCCTAACATTCACTTTTTTCAAAGTAACATTTTCATTGTGTGGTAAAGCAGTTGCAAGAAGGAAGTGTTCTGAAAACTGTTCCTTGTTGGTGCGTGCAACCTCTGTCAAGTTATAAGATTGGAGACTGAGCTGCAGAAAAGCATCACATCAATACCAGAAGACAAACAAGTAAAAATGGACACATAACATAATGTAAATATGTTTGTTTTTTTGCACAAAAAGGTTGCTGTTCTGTAACATTTCAGATGTTTCCAACAAGAATTCGTATTCACCAAAAAGGAAGCGTTTCAACAGTCCTCACTTCTCATTACCGTAACTGAATTATCACAGAACTTCAATGTTATTTTGACAAAAATAAAACCAAACTCTGTTGATTCTCATAACATACAGGCATTGAAACCAGCGACTGGAGGGTGAGTCACAAGTGCATTCAATCTTAAAAACTGGTATGCTTTGGAAAATGGCCAGCAGTAATGTACTTAATTGGTCTTAAACAGGAAAAACCACTAGTATGTATAATGTAACACAGTACCACAATATTAATCTGTCTGCCTCTGATATGCACCAATGCCTTCATCCCGCCTGAAAGCCTGAAATTGGTTTCTCTATAATCTTTGCAACATTTGTGAACATAAACACAGTATTTTCATGTGTGTGGCCATCGAGCTGAGGCTGACAACAAAGCAGCAGTGAGAAAAGAAAATACAGCTAAGCTAAAACATCCAGCAGGCAAGACTTGTTCAGAAACACAGCAAACATCAGCGTTTCACTTCTGCCTTGTGTATGCTGGTGAACTCAGCCTCAGGCTATACTGTATCAGGCTTCAAGGTAGACAGCTCGTCAGGATGAGTGACAACTACAGTAGTGTAACTGGCCAACTGAGAGGAAGTGTGGAGGAATGAAATTGCGTATCATAGCTTCAAAAACACAGAGGAACACAAAAGATAAAACGTTTCCTTTGTTCCACCATTACGTTACCTGGTGTGGCAGGGGTATCCAGGGCACATACTTTGGGCTGATATAGACCTGAAACTTTGTCTCCATCTCTTTCAGGATGCTCTTGCACTCCTTATCACCTAAAAAACGCGTCACTCCTGGAGCATTTACGGTGATGGTTCTGGTGCAGATAGAGGAGACCACACCTTGCAAAACCTCCTCAGCCATTTGACAAGCAACAGCATGGCCATGGATCTATCAGGCACATTCACAAAAATGAGGGAAAAAAAACAATCTGAGGAGTCTAGGAATTTCAAAAACAATGTTAAAACAGCACCAGGATTTAATTAAACACAAGCCAATGGCATTTACACCACTGCAGTCTACAGTGATACTGATGCACCACATACCTTTAGCCCACAAACATCCTCTGCTTCTAGTGGGAAAATAGACACTTGGTCCATGTCAGCCAACAGCTGATGACAATGGATCTGGATGTATTTCAGCATGCCGGGCTCCATAGAAATGACCGTCTCCCTTTCAATGGGTGTGGTAAGAAACTCCAGGATTGCAGTCTGCTTCTCACTCTCCATCCCTTTCAGAGTCAACACATCCACATTCCCTCCTCGTTCTGACACCTTTGCGGAGGAGAAACCCAGAGCCTGCAGGAACTCAGACCATTCTCTGCAACATAACATGGCCTCGTATTCCGTGTCCACCTGCATGCTGAATTGAGACAGCTGGGAATTTAAAAAGCTACATGCCTGGTTAGCAGAGTTCTGGCATAGGGAGGTTACCACGACATTACAGTCTGATACTGTATAGATAACAGGTGACCCAGTTTGATTAATGGCTTGCAGTAGCCGCTCCTTTACATCTTTTCTCGCAAGGAACTGAGCCTTTTCTGGCTCGAGGGTGAAATTAGTCTCGGCCATTCTGCCAAAATAGTCCAAGATCGCGTGTTTTATCTGCTCAAACGTTTGTCTGTCACTTCCTGCAATGTGCACACCATCGTCTTTGATTTGGATGCTGAAATTTGGGTGAGCTTTTTCAGTGTCCTGCTGAAAGGTGCCGAGTTGAAACAAAGCAAGTTTTGCTGGGTCAGCAATAGCAATATAGCTTAATAGTGTATCTTCGTCCTCTGTTTGATCCTCCATGGCTTCCTCTGCTTCCTCCTCTGCTGCTGCATGGGCAGCTAGAGGCTCTGAGGCCGTTTGAGAGGACTGACGGTTTACATTGACCACCACGGGAGGGCTGGTCTGCATCTGAACATCACGATCCTCTGACTTTCTCTCAGTCATATCTTGGCTTCCACTGCCAGAGCCCTGTGATGTTAATCTTTGTGCAGGTTGAAGAAAGTCGAAGTATGGCGTCACTACAAGATCAGCACCGTCCAATTTGTGCGGTTGATCCAGGACAGGGCCCACAGCTGATACAAGAAATACAGACAGACATTTTGTTTATTAAAGAACACCAAGATGAAACAGTGCAAGAAACAGTTTTAAAGGTTGTATAATACAAAACTTACAATCATAATTGACTAAGGACACCTTGGCTGTACCCTCTGATAGCATCGTGACCTCCTTCACGTTCTGATCCCCACCTCCCTTGTTCTCAAAGTACAAAGTGAGCAGGTCTGAAGTGGTGCCAGGGTGCAGGTTCTCAACTAAGATGGAGTCAGTCTGCTCAATCTGTTCAAGAGTTACCTTGGCCCCGTCAAGCGTCCTCTTGGAGATTCTAGCACTAAGGTTTTGGAAGTCTACAAAACAAAAAATATATATTAAACAACGCCATGAAAGAAAATGATAACCTGAACATTTGGAAACGTTTCAAAAACATCAGTGTGTTTTTAAGAAAACAGAAAACATGTGCGTTTCAGACACCTTTCGAGAAGGGTTGGCTGAGGTGAATGAGGATGAGATCTCCCCCCGGTGAGGGATACAGAGTGTAGTCAGGTTCGTTCAGCCCCATTACGTTCTCCACGTAGAGCTCTATCATCTCAGTGCTGGTGTTGGGGTTGATCCCCCGCAGCAGCAGTCTACATTGGTCCTTTGAGGCAGGCTTTCTCACACTCAGCTCGACATTATGCAGAACGTGGTGCCCTTTAGACAGGACTCGGGCTGCAACTGTCAAAATGATCAGAGGTAGAATTAGCATACAGTATATTAATGACAAATGAAAGCACTGTTTCCATTCATTGTCTTGAATTAGTATTTTCTTTTGAGTACAACAATACTTTGTTTCTACTTTAGTGCTTCTGGAGGTAGGAAGGATGAGTAATTTCTCTGCCATTTCTCCTACCACTGCTAAATCTAAGTTGCAGAAGCGTAATGTAAACCCGAGGACAAGACAGTAGCCAAATTGAAACTTTACAGAAAAACCTCAGTCTCCTAGGTTTCAAAAACAAAATGGTTTGAAAGGCTGCATAAAGTTGTGTCTGAATAAGATACCTCTAACAAGTGCAGTGTGCAGTGCAGTGTTTGCAGTTTTCAGCTGTTACTTAATGTGTTTTTAATCACAATCACAATCAAATTTATTGCGAAGTAGGTTTGCACATACAAGGAATCTGACTTGGTATGTTGGTGCATAACGTATAAACATAGTAAGTAAAAAATATAAGAAAAGGAAAAGGTGACCGCAAGTACTGTGAGTCAGAAGCATAGCTTAAATATGAAAATAGACAATAAAAATATGAAAAATATCATAAAATAAAGACAGAGACAATATTATATATAAGAAATTTGGATTAAAGAACGTGAACGATTTCTAAAGCAGCTAATGTCATAGCTGACAAATCACAAATATACGTGCAAACATACTTGCAAAATGTCCCATATAAATATACTTTATGTTGCCACTTGCCTTCTGCCTCTTCAAACACCAGTACAGCACTGTCACCCTTCTTCTCCACAGAGATGAGGGGACCTCCCCCAGAGCGTCGTTTATTCTCAAAGTACAGAAAGAGCAGCTCCTCGTCCACTCCTGTGGGCAGCGCCAGGACCTCTACCGTCCTCTCCTCCGGGCTTTCAACTGGCATCCTAAAAAATATAGAGGTTATACCATACCAGTTAAAGTGGTTCAAATCAGAGCCGCAACGATTAATCGATCAGTTGTCAACTATGAAATTAATCGCCAACTATTTTGATAATCGATTAATCGTTTTGAGTCATCTTTTAAGAAAAAGTGTCCAAATTCTCTGATTTCGGCTTCTCAAATGTGAATATTTTCTGGTTTCTTTAGTCCT
>NTHP01000573.1:189291-212519 GCA_003416845.1 Oplegnathus fasciatus | reverse complement strand
ACTAATCGATTAATCGAGAAAATAATCGACAGATTAATCGATAATGAAAATAATCGTTAGTTGCAGCCCTAGTTCAAATCAGTTGTTTACAGCTTCCTGACTCTATGTGAAAGCTTCTTTGCAGAAGACCCACACTTCCAGCTCCTCTGGGGTCAATGCCTGTGCCTGATGGGTAAGGCTGAAAGTACCAAGGACTATAATTCAATATTATCATTGAACACCCCTCATATAGATCATTTTAAAGCAAAAATTCCAAACATTTGCTTGTTACAGCTTTCCAAATGTGAGGATTTGCTTGTTTTTTCCGTTTTACATCACTGTAAATTGAACATTGTTGGTTTTAGGAATGTTGGTCAGAGAAGATCAAACAACGCGAGCAATTTAAATATATTGGCTTGGGCTATGGGAAATTGTGGTTATTTACTATTTTCCGACATTTTATAGATCAAACGATTAATCCCTTAATAAAAAAAATAGATTATTCTGTAGTGTGAATAATGCAGCCCTGAATACAACACTATGTGTCAAAATTCTCATATGAAGATATCATTGTTCATAGTTTGCAATGTTTACATGAATGATACTTAAATCATACCAAAAGTTGGTATAAAATGAGATCTTCAAGACTTTAGACCATATATAATTGGAAAATCATAGGATTTTATTGTAGTAAAACTTGAAAAATTGCATTCAACTCAAATGTCTGAGCATGAACTTCACTTTTTACCCTGTGATTTTTTAATATTGTGGTAAATATCTGAGCATATTAATAACAAGAAAATGCTATGATAATTACTCTATTCATTTTGTGCACATTGCTCACCCATAGAAGTGACACAGTTCAGTTACACATCAACTGCACTTCAGCCCTGTACTTGATTTGTTTTTAATTGCATGTGATAGAATTGATTAATTACAATACCACTACATTTTAAACATACTTCCACAAAGTTTCTGGGCAGTTTAGCAGAAAATTGCCATTTTAAACATATTACATGATTGTGTGTTGATTTAATCCCATTTAATGTTGCTTTACATATATCACAACATGCTATTAACTTTAAAAAGTGTAATTCTGGTCAATCCCTAAACATATGGGAAATATCACACGTTTGCCAGAGTCTAAGGTTTTTACTGATACCTAAACATACACCACGTATTTACTGTTACTGAAGTACATTTTACAGTATTAGTCATCATTCTGCTCCAGTAAACTTTAAGCAAAACAACAGCATTTCTGTTTGAAGCTAATTTAAGGACTTCTTCACGTATAAGTGGGAAGAGTTTGTGAATTAGCCCGTCATGACAGTGATTATGGCCTACACTACACTGAAACGTTCAAAGCTACCAAACAGGAAGCTCGGCCTACAGTACAGTATTTTAGGAGCAAAACGCAATGCTGCGACAACAAACCTTTTCTCACAAGGTTTACAAATAGAGACACTGTAGCACGGTGTGTTGTTTTTTTACTGCGTAGTTTACCTGAAGTTCATGTACGTCTCTACTCTCTCATTTTTAGACGCTACAAAGTGAAACCAGTAGCTTCAGTGGCCATGTTTACACACTGGAGCTGTACTTTATCGCAAAAAGCGTTTTATTCTGGCGACGGACTGAGAAAAGACGTTTTCACCGTGGATTAGCACGTTTTTGGAGCATTACTCACCTGTGCTACAAGCGAAACATTTGCTCCTAAAATCGTTCCGTCCAAACGGGTTGAACTGGAGACTCAGAGTACTTCCTTGTCGTGCCGCTTGTTGAACAGCGGGTGGCGTCATCAGCCGCATGTGTTAAAGGGGAACAGAGTCATCATGGGTAGTGTAGTGTCAGCGGCAGTAACAAGTAGTCAAAGAATGCCTTAATTTATAAAGATATGTCAATTTATTATTCAATTTTAAGCTATTATAAGCCATTATATGACATTACATGATGTTATATTATATTATATTATATTATATTATATTATATTATATTATATTATATTATTTGAGAAAAACATCTCACCAAAAGGTCCATGTATTAGGTTTATTTATTATTTATTCATTCTGCTGATGAGGATCATGTCACACCATCACATAGACATTGTGGTTATAATGTCTATACTTGTATGTTTCTGCCACTGTTCGACAGTGGTGGAAAGAAACTAAGTATATTTACTCAAGTACTGGACTTCCACTCCAATACACTTCAAAGGGAAATATTGTACTTGTTAATCCACCACATTTAGTTACAGTTACTCTTTGTTTAATTCAGATTATTACACACAAAATAGATGATCAACTTACAAAACATGATGCACAGTTATAGATTAAACTACCCAACAATTTCCACCTGCTATGCCATCAAAATGTCACTTACATGTTAATGCATCAATAATGATAATGCAATGATGTAATATATAATAAAGTACTCTCTGAAAGTGGTAATAATGGACATATCATATTCTTAATTTATTATTCTTAATCTTTACATTTTAATTTTAATAAATACTTCTTCCGCCACTGCTGTTTGAGCACGGTTTGTATTGTAAGCATATGAAAACCTAATAGCTTATACTATTTTATAAGAATTTTAATCAGAGCTGAAGCACGTTTCTTCACTATATGGGGCTCGTGAAGTCTGAAAGCAGTCGGTGCTGTATGATGCACTAAGTTATGGGCAGGGGAGAATGAGGCTCTTTCGCACTTACCTGCATTTTATGACTCACATAAAAGTCATCATTTGATCAGAAGGCCACACAGAGTATTTTAAACTGTATTGTGTTCAATCACTGATTTATAGTGTGAGTATAATGGTAACAGCATGGACTGTAGTAATGAACTTATTTGGCTGATCAGTATGCAGTACTGAGCTTTAAGTAATGTGAATGGAGTTTGTATATAATGGCTGAGTTATACATACAATGGCTGCAAGTCCAATAGATTTCCATGCACTATATCCTACAGCCTTTTATTATGAACTTATATATGCTTGATCAGTTTTCCATACTGAATGTTCTAGAGAGTTTGTACTGTATAAATATGAGTGAGTTCGGAGACTGAGTGAGACCCTATAGGCTGTAATGCAATGCATAACTTCAAATGACTCAAATAGCATTATACTGTATATGTGAAATGGGACCTAATGGGATTCCATCAAGTTCGGATGTATTTTATATCTCATAAACTATAAATGTTTCCATTATCAGCAGCGTATGTATGATTGATTAGAGTGCCGTACTGAGAATCTTAAAATAGAGTATAAATACAGTCAGAGTGAATTGAACTCTATAGGCTTTAAAGAATCATGTAACTCATCAGAACTCAAAACTCATAAATGTCACCATTACTGTATGTGCTCAGAAGCAGTTGATGTGCAGTACAGAGCGTTTTGAATTTTGATTGAGTGCGTCCTCATACATTGGCAGAGATATAAATAATGTAGTAGCTAAGCAGACTCTATACAGTTAAATGCATTCTTTATCTCAGTACCTTTCCATGTCATTATTATGAGCTTATACATATATAATCATTAGGCCAAAGTGACCATTTTGAAATGTTAATGTAACCTGTACCATTAACCATTAAGGCTGAGCTATAAATACAATGTGAGTGGATGGGACTCCATAGCCTTTAATGCATTCTATTTCTATAAATATATATATATAACTCCTACACTGTTCATGTCATCATTATGGAGTTTGTGGTGGACAGGATATTTAAACTATGTGTAAAAAACAGAAAAAAGTATAAGGTTTAATAATGAGAAGTGGTGATTGCTGATTCAGCAACCACACTAATTATGCTAATTTGTGAAAATGAACAAGTTTCTCCCACAGCAGCCACAGAACAGCTGTACTGTGAAGTCAAGCTGCGAGAAGCTGAGCTGCCTCATAATGAACACACAAAAAAAAGCAAAGGACATAAATGTGCAGCAGCACTCATGTAGCCAATTCTTCAGGGATAACAACTGTAATTTGGGTTTTTATCTCATTTAAGCATACAATTTAATAAATCACACATCCTGCTGGAGCACAGTTTACCATTCATTATTTGCATCAGATGTTACATTCATGTCATATCATGACTTTAAACGTGTTGTATATTAAATAAAAAGAAGGAATAATGACCTCAGGAACCTGCTGGCGTTCACACATTTTTATTATTAGTTGTAGTGTGTAATGGTGGATTAAACAAACTTACCACATGGAGAGGGGCACTCAAATGAACACCCACTGACTAATTAAAGCTGACAAATGACCAAGTTTATGATTTAATCCTTTAAAAGAAAGCAGTTGAAATGATAGAGATGCAAAAACAAGAGAAATAAGTTCAAAGTTGTTGACATGAGACATAAAAGCTTGATATTTTTTAGAAACAATTATTATACTGTTACATGCGTCCCTTCAAATCAAGGACATCTTTTATTTGTAATTATCCACATTTTCCTTCATCTATAAATCATTTACACTACCCTCAAATTGCAAATTTGGGGTGCATTTAACTCGTCCTGACTGTTGTAGACTGATGTATTTTAGTGTAGTCTGTGTATTCCAGTATTTCAATCTCAACTACAGATTACCCACATAAAATGTGCATAAAGTTTTAAAATGTATTATTCATAATCAATTAACCTCCTTGTCCTTTTCACACATTTCAGCAAAAAAGCCCCAGTTGTGTTTTACTGTATTGCTGGAGTCCACTGATAACTGAATAACTGAATAATGAATACGTTTTTCATTATCCATCTCTCCTACACAGGTCAGTATCAATGACCCAAAATGTCTTTACACTAAGAAAAATACACAACGAATACAAAAATTACATTTTTCTGAAGGTGCTGCTTTAATGGGTTTTTGTATAACTACTACTTAATATAACATTTAAGACCTCAACTGGATGGAAAAGTAGATCAAATACTAGTGTGTGACGTACTTTATAATTATGTTTGAACATTAAACAAAGAGTATTAAAAGTGTCAGTTAAAACTAAGTCATCACGTCTGTCTTATAATGGACAAACCAAGTGATGTTAATGCTGATACGTGTTCTTGTCCACTAGGTGACAGTGTCCCCTGCAGAACAAATGTACACCACTGTCGTCTACTGTGACAACAGAACGCATGCAAGGTAGCTGACAAATTTGAATTGAACAAACATTGTGGTTTCTCTTCTCATCAGCCTGCTCTCACACGGGGAGGGAAAAGATCATGAAGACACTGACTGGGCAAATGTCCCATTATGGTTCAAGGCACATGGAGCAAATCATAGCCTATTAGGTAAGCACCACCGAGCTCAATTCCTAACAAATCTGAAATAACACAACATTTCACATCATAGAATTGTTGGTGAAAATGATGATAAGAGCTTCAGTATTCACACATGTATGGCAAGTTCAGCGAGTGCAGCTAATAATTTCAAGCCTGGATTAATCATAGCTGTGTTTCATCAAAACTGCAGAGCCAAACGTATTGACATACCTACCCTACATTTTTCTGTGACTTGTACAAAAAAATCCTACTGACAAATGCTTAAGATGGCTATACTGTATGTATCATGCATATGATTCTTTAAAATTGACACTGTATACACAACAATAACATAAACTTGTAAAGATTGACAAATTTAGCAATACTAATGATAATAATTAGGCTACAATACAGCACAATTTGATGGTAAAATCAAGTCTTAAAAAACTCCCATTAAAGGCACTTAACACCTACTTTTCATTAAAAATGTATGTCACAATGTACATAAAAAAAGTACGATAAGTACGAAGGCACCCCTGTATAGGCTGTATCATATGTCAGATTTCCATGAGCATTTCAAACATTTCTATCATTCTTTCTGTCACCTTTCATATCATCCTTAGTGATGAAGATCTCATTGATGGCTTCACTATAGCATGAGTCTTAATCCACACCTTGCTGCAGGTCTCTAGTAGAGCTCTTTAGGGCCATTCCAGAAATCAACCCCAAAACAATGTTTTTTCATCAGACTGCTCAGTTTGTAATGAGCCATGCAGTTAAAAGGATGTGAATAAAAATATTCTGTAATCCTAGATTTCTTGAACAGTCAATGCTGCCTTTGACACTGTGCTGACGGCTGCAGCCCCAGTTTGCATCTACTGTAGCAATACTGGAAGCTACCAGGTCGTGACATCTGTACTTTTTCTGAGAATTTGTTGATTTTAGGGAGTTTAAATTCTACCATTTAAAACAACACTAAGAGTCAGCAACCATGCTAGCATCTCTGTGAGGCTGTACTTAGGCACAGTGGAGCTTTGAACTAAATGCTAATGATAGCATGCTAATATGCTCACAATGCCATTATTCTCATGCTGATGTGAAGCAGGTGTTAGAATACTTGCTATATTTGCTAACTAGCACGAAACAGGCTGATGGGAATGGCATTGGATTTTCAGGTATTTAGTTATAACTTGAATTTGAACTGATGATGGACTCAAATGAAAAGGGATCACCAAAGTTATTTCAATTCATCCTGAGGGGGCCATGAATGTGTGTACCGAATTCCATCGCAATCCATCCTATAATGTCAACCTGCTGGTGGCACTAGAGGAAAAGTCTGCATAAATGACAATGATGACCCCCCCCCATGTCGAAACATCAATCATTAGCACTTTCTCTGACTTTCTGCTGCTGTCAACAGGTCTTATTTGACTATGTCATTGACATGCAAAGCTTCAGGTGGCCACAGTGAGCATACTTGTTGACAAGACGTCATCTCCAAAGTGGTGGGGCGACCAACTGACATTGCCAACTCTAGAGCCAGACTGCTAGCATGGCTATAAATGTACACAAGGTGTTGATTTCAGTATTTTTAGACTCAATATATTGAAATTTGACAACTCTTAGGTCAACAAAAAATCAATAAACACTATTTTGACCATATTGTGAGAAATAAAAGATTAATAAGAAATATAATTGAAGTAAAATATGGCAAATTTGAATAATGTTAGAGACTTAATTTTTGGCATGTGGTCAAAACATTGTAACTGGAGGTGGCGGTGTGTTGGGGGCACCTGAGCATTTCAGCAACACTGGCTATGGCCCTGTGGGTAAGTGTCACATTACAGGAAAAAATATTCTTTGGGGCTGATTTTGGACTTGATTTTAAGTGTCCCTTTTCTTTGTCGAACTATACAGCTGCAATCAGACAAGCAAGATGCAAGCAGCTCTGTCGTGCAGGTAGTTTCTGAGAATTTGGTTATGACATAAACACCTTCATTGCCATATGGTGGAAGTTTATATTGATATTTACAGTATAGATAATGGTGTGTTTTGTTATGAAGCTCATTAAAATGCATTCAACTTTGCTGCTGGACTCAAACAGCTTCCAACATACACCTTTTAGATCTGCAGACAGTGGTTATATTTCTATGAGACACCATTCCTGCATAAATGACAATGATGAACTGCACAAAATCCCCCTTTCTGTGTCTAAACATCAACAGAGCCACTGACACTTTCTCTGACTTTCCACTGCTGTCAACAGGGCTTATATGACTATGTCACTGACATACAAAGCTTCAGGTGGCCACAATGCTAGCTATTTGTAGACAAAATAACATACATGTTATGTTGTTGACAAGATGTCTTATCTTGTCTTCTTGTCTGTTCACTCCCAGATGCTTTTGAGTTTTGAGATTCCAATGCAAGGGGCAGTGTAGCTTTTGTCTTCCTGATTGTTCAGAGACAAAAGCTTTGTTGGTTTGTCAAAAGGAGATATGTTTTTTAAACAGTGGCTTAAGTGAAGAACAGGAAACTGGACAGACCAGAAGAGTTCATGACAGAATGTCTTTGGAAGTTACGACAAAGACTTTCTTCTAGCGTGACGCAAAGGAAAAATAACCACTAAAAGGTTGCGGTTCATTTGGTGGTTATCCCACCGCACATATGGGCTTGGTATCATCTGCCTTTAAACATTCGGATTTTGTGCTTGTCTGCCAGCAGCAGGGTGACATTATATTCGTAATCTCCATCATGGACTCCCGTGTGTCGGAAAGCTCCGGCCAAGTGGTTCTCCTCCCAGTAGTGGTGCCAGTTCCCATATTGGTCTGCACCGAATCCAAACACACTAACCTGGAGCAGATGAAGAACAAAAGCACTGTGTCACAAGCAAAGTAAATCACCATCCCCACAAGCTTTATACACTTATTCATTTGTGCCTCATTTTTCACACCACTTCAGATTCACATATTTTTTATTCATTACTTTTCATTAACAGTATTCTGAAAATGCAATGTAATAAAACATGAAGCTTGTGAAGTTATTCCACTTTGCTGCAGAATTTCAGAAGCACTTGTTTGTCAAGGTCATGCATGCACTTAATGCGGCGGTTCAACTTACCTCATCACATATGTGGATAGCGAGCAGTAAGGTGAGGAAGCCAGTGGAAGGATATCGCCCGTGACCCTCAAGCCAAGACTCATAGACGTATTTGAAAAATGTGGGACTGTAAATCAGCACCTGCAAAAGAGTCGTAGGAATCTCTACTCGTTTGTAATTTACTGAGATGGGAGAAAAAGATCCATTTTTGTATTCTATTATAAACTCTGGATTTTTTAAAAAGAGAATACATGTTGATAAAAACAATGCCATGTGTAATAAAGATTACAACCTTTGTATAACTCACCTTATCTTTGTTTGCCTTTATCCTGGACGTGACAGGTATATATGTCCTGTAACACAAGAAAATACCAGCAGCTTAAAATTTGGGGCTTTAATTGCCTTGAAATCCTTTAAGTGCTGTTTTTGATGAACACAGTTCTGCTTGTTTGTCACTGGTATCACATCCACCATCTCAGTATGATCCATCCATCCATGATTTTAATCTCATTTAACTCAGGACATGTCTAAAAATAAATGCCCAGTGTCTCTCCTCATTACAACTGTATGAGGAAAGCTGATTAGATATCATGGGCAGATTTTGAAGTCATCACAGTAACATATGCTCACTGTCATTTTTTGTGCATTTTGCATCATTCACCACATGAGAGCATGCCATGCGGAGTTGCGCCCACGTTGGTGAACAAACTGCTAAAATGGGCGAGGCTCTTTGAATAAAGGTGCGCGCAGGTGCCAGTGAGGTGGCCACATGCAGTTTGCATATGAAAATGTTGTAGTTTTAAAATGCAAACCTTGCGTCTATACCATTTACATGAATACAGGAGCTAAAGGAATAATCACACTGAGCTGACCATGTGTAAATTTAAAGTCAGTGTAAATTCTACACCATGCCTGTGCAGACCTCGATGAAAACGTAAAGGGATGGCATACTAATGACTGAAATGAAACGTAATGACTATATGGTAAGATACAATCCAGACAAATGTTTCCAATTAAAGTAAGGTTGATCAAGGCTATTGCCTCTGCAGCAATGAGTCTCATTAAAATTCAAAGATTATAAAGACTGGTCTAATGTGATTTAGAAGTGTGTGCTGTACAATATAACAGCCCAACCAGGTCCTCTACCTTTTGTGGTGAATGAATGTGATAATGGCCTGTCAGGCCTGTCTGGTGCATTATATTGTACACTCCATTTGTCATAGTCTGTCCTCCTGTCCCTCCGCTCCAGCCAGATTTCCCATTCCCCAGGTCTATCCATTGCAAGTTCCCATCCATCCCAAAGAGGTCCTCGGACTTTCCCTCCTATCACCTGACTGCCCCACCCATCTACTCACCTGTTTCCACTTCTGTCATCAGCCCTGCAGTTACCCGACTTTCCCCACCCACCTGTTACCTGTCTCCACTTCCCTCATCAGCTACACCCCATATATAAAGGTCCTGTTCCTTTGTTCCTTTGTGAGGTCGTCTGTGTTGCTGTGTTGCCACATGCCTGGTTGCTTCATTCCTGTCCTACCTCATGGTATTTTATGGAAACCTGAACCTGCCTGCCTGTCTGTCTGCCTGTTACCTGCATCAGCCCAGCCTCTGTCTGCATTTCTGCATTTGGGATCCAATCCTGCTTTTCCCTGAACCGTGACAACATTATACACCCTAATGTTACAAAGCACATTCTTTAACACACACAGACTCGACATTTTTGGATAGAGAAGTGCTTAAATTTCAGGACTATTAAAATTCAAAGTCGGGAGTGTGACCAGAAACAGTCAGTCCTGCGTCCCGTCACACAGTTCTGTCCTTTCATAGAGCCCCATTTTATTTAATAAGACTAAAAAATGTAACAAAATAATTCACAACACTCAGTTAAAATCTAATGGCTGTTGGGCTAATGCTGACATTACTGCCAGTAAAGTGAAATTTAATGATGTAGAATGATTGCTTTAGCAGAGTTGGAAGACGACTGCACATTTATAGGAAACATTTGTTTGGATTTACTCGTTCTTCCACCATCTAACATGTTGGTGTGTTTGAGTTATTGGCAGTGGCATTAATTGGCAGTGGCTTCATTTTTTTCTCTGGATGTCCCGTAATCAAGCTAATGATTACGGGTCATTGAGAATGAAGCAGCTGAAGGTGAAATTTACTGGAAGATTAAAACTGAGTGATTATCCCTGTTATGGCAATCTGACAAATAGAAATACTGAGTGAGTGTGATTGTTATGACAATCTGGTATTTGGAGAGTGTAAATGAATCTGGGGGCAACACGTGCAAGATGCATCGTAATGCATTTACGTCTTTTAAATTTCTAGTGCAGTTTAAGTTTTTGAACTCTTGTCTCTTTATTGCAGTTTACTGGGCAATGCGAGTTTCTTCTAATCAGTTCCATGTGTTTGCAAAGGGATTTGTGCTGAATTTGTGCTGGTGGAAGATGGATGAGACTATGCAATAAAGGATGAGTGAGACTTCACTGCTCAAATCATGAATTTAATGGGCTCCTCATACTCCTCATTGGACACAAACTAAATTAAACAGGGTTATTTCATATGTCAGACACCCGAAGAATGACAACAAATCCATCTTATCTTCCAGTCATAAAAAGTTTTTCACAGGTCTCTTCATTGAGAAATGGAGTGGTAAATGAAGCACCTCTGCTCCTCGCATTTCCAAATGAGAATAAAAGCACATTTATATTTTTTAGTCTTGCCAAGTGATGACATTCTGGGAAAAAAAATTCTAGAAATAGCAAAAGAAATGTTTGTTTACTACTTGTATTGGATGCAGACTTTGTACTACTTGGCAGGATGCCAACAGAAATTCAGTGTACTTCACTTAAATCTTTTAAGGATTTCTGTTTTGAGTGGACAGGAGGAGCGCGGGATTGAACCGCCAACCTGGGGATTAATGGACGACCCACTCTACCTCCTGAGCCACAGCTGCCCGAACTTAGGTTGATGAGAGCATTGAAAGTGAACCAACACGGGAAAGTTGCGGGCCTTAACNNCCCCCCAAGAAAAGCTGAAAAATGTTAAAAATCTCTGTACAGCTGAGGGGAACAACAGAGTCGGGCGATAATTCTTTGTGGATTCGTCATTTGATTCACTTTTAATATAAAAAAATTGACTAGTGCAGCTTTAACATTTAACATAAGTACACTTACTGTTTAATGCTACCTGTGGTCAGGGCACTAATGATCCACTGCAGATCCAGAGTCTTGAAAGGGATCAGCACCAGACTGGTGGTGTTGTCCAGGTCTATGGCGCTTTCTGGATACATGACATGATGAGTTGTTCTGGCGCCCACATCCTCTTCAAAGCCAGTGGTGGGAGCCTGGTTCATTCTGCGGGGACAAAGCAGCAGAGATTTTTGTTTCTGAGCCAGTTTTTTCCCCTCCGTTCTCTTTTTTTCTATTTGCTTTGCCATCTTTATCTTTTCCAGGACAGCTCAAATTGAGGTTTATTTCACCCACATGTTAGAAAGATGGGAAACACTTGGCTGTCTGCTGCACTAATACCCATAATCTACAGGAAGTTAGTTTTCATGAATCCCGCAAGAGAGGCCAAACCACAGGGCACAGAGACATGCAAAACCAGCCATGTTCACTATTTTAAGAAAAAAAACATGTAAATATAAAGACAGAGAAAAACAAAAGCACAGTTTATCTCACTTCAGCATGTTTTGGACATCCAAACAGCAATTCAGAACAATCCAGTGTCCATTTAGAGCTCAACAATTACTGCTTGGCAAGCTAGGCGAGGCGTCCCTATTATTATGTCCAACAATACTCACTCAAGCTGGAGCAGTAATTGGCGGGAACATAGTTTGACAGTGGCAGTTGGTTTCGGTCAGGGGAAGGAGGTGACACAGAGAAGAAAAATCATGAGGCTGACCCCCTGTGTGACTAGCATCACCTGTTTGGGCGCTGCGGTCTGAGCAATATCATCTTCCTCATTACTGACTCTGAGATGACAGCTATATAACAACTTGACATTTTCAGCCTCAACCTGTCAGGGCTCAAAATGACCTCCTGCAAGCAGCATTTTGTGCCTCGGCAATCTTTCAGTTGATGAATTGATTTTTGCTATTTCATGTTGCAACTTTACATATAAGATGTAGCCTTTCGGGTTAAAAAACATGACCATGCGCATATATGAAATATTGTTGTATTTCATCAGTCATGCTGTCAATTTTTATTTGCAATTTTTCAGCCGGTTCTACAATTTTCTACATACAGCACCCCTTGTCCTTAGACTGGATGTGGATAAGGAAAGACTCCACATATCACCCACATTTTGTCCTTGAAGCTGTTATTAAACCTGCATTCACATATTCTTCGGAAAGAAACAACCTGTAATCACAACACCGACACATACTGATACTATCTATCTATCTATCTATCTATCTATCTATCTATCTATCTATCTATCTATCTAATAAAAAACAAGTTGAAACATTGATATGTGATCTAAATTAAGCACCTGAATTAAAAACATTTATTTAACTGAGCTTATACAAACAAAAGGGACATAGAGACATGATGCACAGGTGCCTTTAATGTAGCAGTTCACTAAAGCTGTGAAATGGTAGGAAGGCCAGCCAGTCAGTCCCAGGGGAGAGAAGGGTTGTGTCACCAGTAATAAAGCTGCCACACCAGATGTGTCTGCGGTTATTATCGACACAATGCTGATTATTATGACATTGCATCATCAGTTGTAGCATTCTGGGGGGAAAGGAGCTGTACTATGCAGAATTACGATGTGTCATTTTATGTGAACGCATCTACAAAACTCACAGCACAGACTGTTCGGTCCATTTTACATCAGAAATGGAGAGAAGGAGGAGAAAGAGCAATTGGTTTACTCTCCATTAACAAGTAATGTGCTCTGTTTTTCCCAAACCAAACCAGGTTCATGGCACTGACTGAGCTAAAGCTGCAATGTATGGAAGAAGAGAGGTATTGGCAAGATGTTTAATGGTGCAATATCTCAGTAGAAAAGAACAGCTTTTGACAGCCCTATATTGGCGGATTTCTCCTTTAATGGTAACTACAGCTTCTGGGAATTTAAGAATTGCTCTGCAAATGTATCCCTGCCGTCCAGAGCAGATGAAAAAGGTATGGCAGTGAGGGCAGAGGGACACCATGGCACATATTAAATAGTATAATGTGAAGAATCCATCACTTCTGCAGCACATTCAGAGATATTCTACTGTAACACCATACTACTTTGTGTTAGTACTTGCAGGTAGTTTTCCTTAGACTATAGACTTTGATGGAACTTTACTGTTATTCTCAACTCACGCACAACAGGAATACAACAATAAACTCTGCCTTATTTTCTTCTTCTACGGTCTTTTTCTATTTGCCAAAAAATTACCAAACTATATCCCATTTGACATCCTACCCAACTGCTAAAAAAAGGCAAGGCACTTTTCTATTGTTGAACAGCACAAAACTGACCTTCATTTAGTGTAACAGAACGGACATGAAGTCTTCTAACATTTCTTGAACCTTCTGACCTTTTGTGTTACTCAAAAGATCCTCTTGAGATCTGTAGAAGACTGTATGGATCTTGCCATTACTCACTGCGGGGGTCAGTGCTACGATAATGCAAGTCTGTAAGGGCACTCAAGAAGTTAACTCAAGTTGTTAAGTGGATTCAGTGGGCTGCTCGTTCACTTAATCTTGTGGGGGCGTGTGGTGTCAACTGCTCTAAGGAGGCGAATATTTCAGATTGGTCTAATCAATATTCAACTTCTGCTCTAACTCCCCCCTGGCACTGGAAATTTTTACCAGATGGACTTGAAACAAACCGGAGCAGATGTATTGGGCCTTTGAAAAGCCCATCTCACCAACAAGATGGTTTGCTCACGCACAGGAAAACAAGGCTTTTTACCTTGAATACACAAGCAGTCAGGAAACACAGAATAGAGCAATGTGAGATGAAGAATGCTTTTAAGATATGTAAGTGGAATGATTAGGATCAGTATTTTTGTGCATATCAGACGTTAGCTCATGTAAATATTTTGATGTGGCTCTCTGGAATAATAGATTTGGAGAATCACAAAGCTCAGAGGGTCTGTAACAGCCTTCCTGAAAAAAGCATGAAACCAGGACAGATGACTCATTCTCAGTGGAGGAGTGAAATTCAGAGTGGAGGTCTTTTTTACTGATGACAGATATCTTGACGAGTGATTTATAGCAGGACTATATGGAGGCTGCAAGTATAAGTGCCAGTACTTTGAGCATCAATCAACTTCACTTAACTTCAGTGACTCTTAAAAGCTCAAATATACAAGTCAGGTTGAAATGTGCAAAGGTCTACGTCATTGATTTAAATTTGATTTTTTTTTCTCCCAGATGTTTTTCAGAGTTGGAGCTTTTCGCTGCAAACAGAAGCATTGTTACATCTGAATGTATTTTCAATCGTCCGTGTTTTTATGATTTAGACATCAGTGGGTGAATACTACCAAGACTCTGCATCAGATCAGATGGACTGCACCAAAAACATCAGTGACTTCACTCCAGAGTAAAAAAAGAGCATGCATTAATGAAACATCACTAAGGCAGGTATTTTAATTGTTTAACAGGCTGGTGAGTGTGGGACTAATATTGTACTATTGCAGCACCTGCCAGTGTGGATTATGGGCTGCTGTTGGGCTGTCGATGCAATGCTTGATCTATTATGTTGACATCAGGCCTCAGTGCTTGGTTATTTACAGATAAATTAAAACAGTGTTCAAATTATGGGGGAGCCCCTAAAAGAGACCTGATCTCCCCCAAAAACAACTAAAGTCCGAGCTTGGGGGGTGTCGAAAAACTGATCTCAAACCATTATCTCATAACATTTCTAATGCTGCAGTGAATGTTTATAATCAAATGAAACTCTGACGTCCTGTCATCTGTTTTAAATGTCTATTTAAAGCAGCTGAATAGAACTTTTCATTTTGTGTTGATTTTGGCGGTCCCTGTGGACAAAGGCGGTAGTGTTTCATCTAACGTTAGGTTACATGTTCCCTCCGTTTCACTCCCCGCCGCGAGGAGACTACTTTTCCGGGAGGAGAGCGGGCGGCAGCTCCGGAGACGGACCTTCAGTTGGTGGCTGAAGCAACTGGAATTCAGCCAGAGCAAACCTCAGCGCCGTTTCGTCTAACTTCCTGGGAAAATCCGACCTGGTGGCAGACATTAAGAATAACTGTTAGAAACTAATAGAAATGGCCAATCTTCTCGCTGTTGGTCTCGTTTCCTTATGTAGGTCATATAGAGGCATCAGTATTAACTTGAGACTGTTTCATAACCAGTTAAAAGCTCCATAGAGTACTTTTAACATTATTAAGTATTTTAAATGTTTTGCAGGTAATGTGACTTATATAATTTCTCGTTATTTAATTATTTAGACAGACAGCTGCAAACTACTCAAATTTCTCTTTCAGAAATCTAATTATACTTTCACAGGAGGAAGTTAACTGATGAGGAATTTAACTGGTGAGGTGACAGTGTGACATACTTGTAGCCCACTACACTTAAATTCAGTTATAGTAAGACAGACCAGCTAGAATAATTATCTGTAGCTGACATAACAACAGTCTGTTTGGTCTTGCTTATGTAATGGCCTTCTTCTTCAAATCGAATTCAAAGTGTGGCTGATCACTCATTAGGTTCTTTACAATACAGCACCACATTATACAGACAGGGCTTTTCAGATCACTTGAAATGTGTACTGACAGTTCCTCAGTCAAAACCCAAGACTAAGAGTGACTGAGCTTTTGCCGTTGTAGCCCCAGGTTCTGTAGCAGCCTTTCTGTAGAGATAAACGTGAACTGAGTCTGAAAATGAAAGACTGAAACTGTGCCTGCAGTGTCTTAAATCGTGCAGACAGGCCGTACAGTTGATGTTGTTGTTATGTTCTAATTTGTGAAATTCTGTCATTACCTCTGCCAGGATGTTCATGGTTAGCAGGATCTGAAGAATACTTGCTCACAGATTCAGAAAATATCAAGATAAATATAAATGAGAATGATTTCATCCTTATTGCACAACCTTAGTTGGCAGTCAGAACATCTTTAAACAGTTTTTCTTCTGCACTTACTTGAATAATGTGACACATCCCATGATTGTCTGTCACTGTCTGTATTTTAATGCCCCTCTGAATCCAGATGCAGATCAAAATTTTACTACGATTAGAATTAAACCAAAATTAGAGAAATCTTCAGCATTGCAGCTCTCTGAGTGCTTTTTACTTCACTTTATTTACCTCTTTTCCCCTGATGAGAATATATATGACTTTAATGAGATCATCTGTCAGCCCCTAGCAAGGAGTGCTGCACTCGGATATAGATCTTTGCACTTGTTCAATGCTACAGGGAGTTGATAAAACATAATACTGTGTGATTTATGCATATGAATGAGATCCCACCCCTCTGGCAGTACCGGTTAAAACAAACGTAAAGCTACTATTTGACCTGGTCTGACATTTGCTCTGACATATTGGTGAGGCCAAGTGCTATTTCACTCTGTTTTATTTTAGCCTCACTCACCTGTCCGTTCTCCCGAACTGTCAGTCACGTTCGTGATCAGCAGAAAAAGACTTTCTGGTCAAATCAGAGGCGCCTTTAGTTTTTCACAGTGTGATTTGTTTAGGCAGGCGAGTTTGGAAAGATGTCTAAATGTCACACATTTTTCTCACTTCGTTTATTCATATCCCAGGGCGAGACAGAACAAGACAAAACACAGCCCAACACCCTTCATCCAGCACTCAATGTATACTGTCAGAAGAGTGTTTCATTGCTCTATAAAAGATGATAAACTCCCGCTGAACTGTACTTTAGAAGTGTTTTCTGCTGGTTTGTTGAAAGCGTCTTGGTGGGGAAACATGGCTTTCTGTGTCTCTGAATGATGCGACTGCTGAACTCGAGGTCTCTCAGGAAATTATTGGGCTTTTCCTTTCCTTTCTGTATCTGTGTTTGTTCTCTGTGGTTCTGGTCTTGACCCATTTGTTGCTTTGTAAAGCAGATTTTTCAACAAAAGCAGTTTACATATACCTGGCTACATGTGCGCTCAATAAGAAGTATGAACACTTTTCTTTGGCCTGTTTTCAACATGGTGGGTACAGAAGATTAAAAGCTGCTATGCCTGGAGATCTTCCTTGATTGTGATGATGCTGACATCCGCCCAGGGACTACAGATGGAAATGAACTTGTAGTTATATCTGGTGCAATAAATCTATTGTACATTGTCAAATAAACAATAAAATACAAATGAAACATCTTCAGATCGGTCTAGTCTGTCTATCCATCGGCCACTCACAATATTTCAGGTGTGACTGACGGGATTTTAGAAAAGGTTCATTGAATTATAGTTTTCATTTCTCTGTATTTTTATAATTATACTGATCATGCAGAATAAGGATGATACTGACTGCATGTTGGGTAATTGTGTTTTTCTTTGCTCCATTGCAACATTTCTCAAATCTATACTGATAATGGAGGATGACACTTGTTTCATGCATGCTTTTAGTTAGTCTGAAAGTGTTGTTCAAATGCAGCTCTTAACTTATTATCATGGAGATGTATCTATGCGTCTATAGTCCTGATTTTACTGTTCCAGATGTAAATTACCAATGTCTGCAATTGTAATTACGGCAACAATGCCACCATGATTAAATCACACGTTCTGCAAAAACAGGGATTCTACTTCTGAAAGAAATACTAAGAAATATTTAACTTTATCTTGATTATCATCCAGCAGAACTTTGATAGGTAGAATATCTTTTGGTCAAAAAGTCAGCTTTAAGAACCAGAAATTTCAACACAGCGGAATCAAACCTTCAGCCTCTCAGAGTTCAGCTTCACTTTTTACACTTTTTTAACACTTTTCTCTTTTCCACAGCGGTGCCATGCTGCCGGGAGGCTGTGGATGAGAAAGCATGTCGTCAGACTTCTCCAGAGATGGTCTGGTGGAGAGGGGGTCCATCCCCCTGGACATCGACAACGTCCACATGCTGCTGCAGGGTTAGTCTTTCTCCTCCTCTTGTATAGATTACAGTGCAGTGTTTCTCACTGAACACACAGTAATGTTTGGTTTTTATTATAGTTGGTTGGTTTTACTGTAATACGTTCATATTTATTTTTTTAGTTTCCATATTGTTTTTGCAGGTATTTGAAAGATCAGAGCGGGTATTTGTTTGTGCTTTTTCAGTCTCAGTTTTAGGTTATTATAGCAGCTGTGGTGCTTTTATAGATTGATGATTTACTTCAACAAGCATTCAAGCTAAACTGAGTGAAGGCTCATTGTTTCTGGTCTCTGCTCACCCTGAGAGAAGTCTGAGGTCATGCGACTGTAAAAAGAAAAGCCCCATGTCTTGATTTCAGTGTTTTATCTTGGTTACTGTGGCAACATAATAACTATTAAGCCTCACTTTTGCGTCTCACTCAGGGGAGCAGTGTGATGACTCGGTCTCAGTCGGCTGGCTCTGTCCTGTTTCACTTTTGTCACTTTTTTTGAGGTCATGCTCGGTTTAATCTGCTGAAACCGAACCCCTGCTCTCAGAGAGACATGAGTCATATTGCAAAGAGCCATCCGGAGGGAGACAGCAGGAGGGTGGAGGAGATAATGAACGCTGCTCGCTCATCAAGTCGCTGTCTCCCAGGGCATTTTTCAGCGTTTGAAGCAAAGCTGTGATGTGCCGGGGTTGTAACTTGATCGTGTTCTCACTGCCTGTACGACGTACAGTATATAATCAGTTCTCAATATTACAAGACGGTTTTCAGCTGATGCGTCACTTAATCTGTAAGATTTCACTGTTTGATTTCTAGTTTTATGAAACAAAATGAGATATCCACTAATATGGTGTTATCTAACTAAACAATTAATGCTGAAACTACGAGTTGATTCATTTTGTGGGCTGACAGAATGTTCTGATAACTGGTTAATTGTTTCAGGCCAAATTCTCTGGGTCCACTTTATCAAATGTGAAAAATTTGCCACGTTTTATATCATTGTTTTGTTCCTATTTTTTGACATTTTATAGACTAAACAGTTAATTGAAAAAAATAATCGAGAGATGAACTAATAAGGGAAGTAATCATTACTTACAGCCCTCTAACTGATCTAAAGCATGATCAGTTAATATCACCTTTTTGTGATGGAAGGGTTTGTGTACCCCCGTTGCCCTGGAAGGTTGTGGTGTTTGGAGAAACAGCTCCTGGTAGGGTCTTCAAAACATATGGGTCCAAGATGACATCATGCATCTGGACTGTAACTTCTTACTCTTTTCATTACATACACGGCTTGAGCAATGTGGCTCTCAAATCCAGCGTTCACAGTATGTGTGACATTTGCAGGAAGGGTTCGATTTCAGCTTGATCTCCAGTGTGTCGTTTTTCAGCTCTTTTGGTGAAGAAGAAAAAAGTGGTTTGTTAGTGAGACCTGGTTCGTTGTTTTCCGTTTCTATCTTGTCTCCTATCTTTCTGTCTTTCTGTCAGGTCTTTTTTGCTACTCTTGCATCTTTTATTTATTATGTGGATTGTTTCAGGATGTTAGCAACTCTCTGCCCACGTTTCCCACATGTCCTTGATACCTTGCTCTCTCTCCCAGCTGCCTGTCTGCCTTCCTCTCTCTATCCACCCACCTCAGTTCTCTCTCTTCTCTGTGGTCTTTGGGTCCATTCTTGCAAGGTTCTCCGCTAAACTATTTTTAGCCCATGACTCCCAACATTTCCTCTCCACATTTAGAGCTCAGTGTTTTTTAGTAAAGCCTTGTAAACATTTTTCCAGCTATGTAATTTCTCGCTGGTACAGTGTGCAGAATGGATGATGTAAGCCCAACGCCCCCGTAACAAGCCAGCTTGTTAAATAAGAGTGGGAAAGTCTTGATCTTTTTGAAGTGGTAATGATGAAAGAATGTTGTTGCCCAAAAGCACGTAAGACGGATGTGTTGTGTGTCTTGGCTGCATAGTGGCTCATGTAGGGATCAAACATGTGATTTTTCATGTGGAATTTGTGACTTATTAGCTTTTCATTAGGTTATTATCAGATATATATATATATATATATATATATATATATATATATTGTTGTAATTCCTATTTTAAAAAGAGATGGAGGAAACAAGTATGAAGTGAATTTTAAGAAGTGGATTAAAACGGTACACAGTCACCGAATATCGTCAGGCAGATTTCTCCAAAGTTTAGGGGCCCTAATGGCAAAATATGAATGCTCTATAACATTCATCACTTTAAGCTGATAACTTGAACTGTGCTCTGTAATGTCAGCATCAATGAGAATCGTGCATAAGTCAAACAATGACTTATATTGTTTCATACCTGTTTATCCTACAGACTTTATTCAGTATTAGCTATGATACTGCCTTCATCTCTATCATGTCCTTCATTTCTATGGTGCGTCTTCTTCCTGCAGAAGAGCATAATTGGACAGATCCAACTCATGATTCATAAGCACAAAACTTTATTTACAACTTGATAAATCCTATTATCATTATCATGCTTTCTATAGAACACAGGGCAAAGTAATACATCAGCTCTAACAGATAATGATTATCTAAAACAACTCTTAATGCCATCGTTTTACTAAGTATGATGCAATGTGCTGTTTCATGCGCCTTCTACAAATGCAGTACAGTGTATAACAGCCAGAAATTAAACAGTGAGTGAAATTAGAAATATATCCCAATGCTGATGATTGGAACAGAAAGTCAAATGTATTAACAGCAGTGGTTAACATGTCTTCCTCCATCTCAACATCACATCTTGGCAATTCAGCATTCCTCATCTTCACAGTCCTAGTTGCCTATTTGGTGGGTCACCCGTGTGCAGGTGTTGTAACTGTAGGTTAGGTTCGGTAAGAGATCCAGTTTTTCCCAGCAGTTGACATTTGAATTTGACACACATTTTCCAGCTTATATAGCATAAAGTACCCAGGAGGCTGCAGGAGGACAAGCTCGTTTCAGGTCTTGTTTGGGCAGGCCTGAAACCTCTGTGAGTCAGATTTAAAAGAGGCGGAGCCTGGCTGATCTCACCTGCTTCCCTGCATGTCTGTTTTTTCTTCAAATCTCTTCTCCTGAAACCATGGACCTGCAGCGTGGTAACCTATGTGTTTACTACAGTAGATAGAGAAGTTTGATTTAAATTGATATGCACCAGAGTTTGCTGACCTGGTAAAATCCCCCACTGAATCAGCATGAGTAATCCCATCATGGGTGAGTTTTTTTATTTGTCTCTATGGTAGTCACTTTTATTGGCACAGAACAAAACTAACTCAGTAGAATTTAGTGTACAGACACAATACTATAATAGATATTATAATCGGCATACGAAAATGTTTATCCGCTGCAGTCGAGCTGCAAAACTAAGTGGTGAAAGTCTCACCATATGTTAGTCAAATGTAAGATATCAATCTAGAAGGGAGAGATTTTAGCTAATCATAAGCTTGAATACTTTTTAAAATAAGTTCTGCTCAGAACCATGTTGTGTTCATTTAGCAGTGTTTTTTTTATCAGCAAGTAAATCAAAAATCAAATACAGGCTTCTTTCTCTTTTGAAGGAAAGTTTGTCCTTAGGGCCAGGGTAGGTTTTGGACCTGATAGGAAGAAAATATTTTCCTGCCAAGTCATGCATGTATCCACTTCTTTAGTCACCCATATCAGTGCAGGAAATATACCGTTATGTTGATTTGTGGGTGTATGTTCAGTAATGTATTGCCTCCTCTATTTTCAGTATGTTCTAGGTTTGCTTAACAGCCAGTGTAGCATACAGTTATTGTAAAAGTTCATCGAAACACAAAGTGAGAGCTTGGCTTCAATCCAGAGACTCGACCTTTATCGCTTACCTGTGAAACATTGGACAGAGCATCGCCTGAAGGCAGAGCTCTGACATTTAAGAGAAGTAAATAAATGCCTACGTTGCAGGAAATATGGAACCACTGTGGGAAAATTAACGTCAGCCACCAGTCAGATACTTTTGGGACTGTAACTGATAAATTTGCCCCCTTTACCAGTTCACTTGGCAGTTGTGACAGGTTTTTCTTATTAGCTAACTTGGCTAGCAGGATAATTTAATATAATATATATATATATATATAAAGTGGTTCTACTAGTTGGCTACTATTTTGTATTTAGACTAGTACATCAGCTGTGTCAACAAAACAGTCATAGTTAACTGACACTTAAAGTTATAATCTCAAAGATTTTCTTTTATATAAACGTCTGTTAAGTCCCTATCTATCACCGAATGATGCAACACAATGGTGACTGAGTCTGTGGCCCATTGTTGAAAGCCTGCCGCGTTTGCAGTATTACGACCCGGGTGTCAGGAGCGACTTTCCCGGAAAAATCACAAGCGGTGCACAGTTCGGCTTTTAACAAGGCTTTTAACACAACAACTTTGCTCTTCAACTCACCTGTGTGTGAAGCAGTGGACTGTTTTTTTCTGGTCTCTGCTTGCATTGCGAGTAAACAGTTACTATGGCGAACAAACAAAGAAAAGGTGGATGACTACAGACGATGAAACTTGAGTGAGGTCCAAAAACACCCCTGCAATTACCGATTATCGCCGTAGGTGCCGCGAAAGACAACGAAATGAAAATCTTCGAGATGATAACTTTAATACAAAATATTTATAAGTTTAAAGTTATAATCTCAAAGATTTTCATTTCGTTGTCTTTCGCAGCAGCTATGGCGATAATCGGTGATTGAAGGTGTGTTTTTGGACCTCACTTAAATAAAAAAGCTTTAAGTAAAACTACAGAAGTATTAGCAGTTAGAGAGGATATACAGAAACGTTACTGATATTGTGTCTTAACATATTAGCTCACCTAGTGCAGGATGGAGTGGTGACTACTTTATTAGTTTATTAATATATTTTCAGGTTGTTAGGTC
>NTHP01000573.1:163734-189275 GCA_003416845.1 Oplegnathus fasciatus | reverse complement strand
GGAGCGACTTTCCCGGAAAAATCACAAGCGGTGCACAGTTCGGCTTTTAACAAGACTTTTAACGCAACAGACTCGCTCTTCAACTCACCTGTGTGTGAAGTGGCGTGCCGTTTTTTTCCGGTCTCTGCTAGCGTTGTGAGTAAACGGTTACTGTGGCCGAACAAACAAAGAAAAGGGCGATGACTACGCACGAGGAAAGTGAAACTGAAACTGAAGTGAGGTCCAAAAACACACCTGCAATTACCGATTATCGCCATAGGTGACGTGAAAGACAACGAAATGAAAATCTTCGAGATTATAAATGTAACTGAACTGAACTCAATATGATTGTAGCTGGCTAACACGCCGTTAGTATTAGTGGAGGTGAAGAAACATCAGCCGTCAGTTGAAAGCTACACATGAATTAACCATGAACACGCCTCATATCAGAAGCTCTATACACCACATCACCTGAAAGCCATTAGTCGAGCAGATTCGTTACCGCCAGTCAATGACCACGACCCTGAAATATTCCGGCCTCGGTTGACATTTCAGAAAGCCCTCAGAGTTTTGAACCAAGCCAGCCACCCACGAGATTTACTGTGGATGGATGTGGGACAAAAAGTCAAAAATATACAGAATTCCTTAAACACTTATTTTATGTGATCACGTGTACAGTTAGTACGTGGCTGCTCTAACACTCAAAGTGCTGCTGATGACCATGAACCATGGCTTTACATCCACAACATGATGTTTCAGCTCAGTTGAACATCTGTGAAAAATAATTGAACTTTTCTTGGATAACGTGGTCATTTGCAAGATTTTGTTACTTGTATAAATTGTCACTCATGTTTCTAAGGAACCCTGTTATCGAGATAGCAGGGATTCATTTCAGGAGCTTATACAGCTACTAAAATGGTAGCACTCTGCAACTGGCTTTAAAGCGCTGCGGTTTCAGTGACCAAATGATTTGTTCAAAATAATTCTTCTGGCAAACTCTCAAGTGTGTCACAGCTCTCCGGTTTCTTCATCCTCTTGACTTACCAGCCAGGAACTCTTGAAAACTTTAGATTGCTCATAATTTTTCTGTTGGTTTATTAGTGATCCAGATGTTAAACAACTCAGAGGGTCATGTTGCTAAAGAAAACCAACCCCTTTCCCCTTTTCCCTTATCTTTGTTTGATGATACCAGATTAATTATAATAAGATGTCTGAGTCATCATAGGGGCTCCCCGTGATTAAGTTTAGACTGCAAGCGAACTGAAGCCAGAGGTGGCCTTCTGTTAAACATATTAGGGCAGAAAATAGTCTGTAAACTGTCCGTTAATGCATCTCATAGGACCAGACAGCCTGAAGGAGAGCTGGAGCTCAGCATGGATGAGAAAGGACCACAGCCTTTACCTACTGCAGCGAACAAATTGAACTGAGAAACTGGTGGATCAAAGTTCAACTGGACGTTAGTTAAAGTATCTGAGATCTAAATAATGAGGCAGTTTGCAGTTTTGTTGTTTCTCATCTGAGAATAGTGGAACACTGGAAGTTTTAGAAAAGCTCTGACTGAGATGTCTGTTGAGTCAGGAAATTGATTTCATGAGGACAATGGAGAGTGAAGACTGGATTATATGTGAGACTCTTCATGCGGTCACTGACCTGAATGATTTCATTGAGCTTTACAATGGTGAGTGGTGCACAGTTAACTGACTGAAGTCTGTTGTTACGTACACTCGTGTTTTTGTTTTCTGAGTGCTGAAACCTTTCAGTAGCCTGTCTCAGTATATTTAAATGCATTTCAAAATGTTGGTAGAAATACATGAAATGTCTTATTCCACGACATGTACTTGCAGGGAACTTGAAGTCAGTTTGCAGCTCATCTGTCAGACTGAATTCCAGTTATATTTCAATCTGTTTTAAAAGCTTTAAACCTGTATTGCAGATGCATAGATGTATATCGGGAAAGTATTGCAAACTGACAACACCTTGTTTTTTCTCTTTCAAATGTATTTAAAAGTACTTTTTTAAAAATCTGCAGTATGTGGTGTTATGTGTTGTCTCTGATGAATCCACGCTTGCAGCTCTGTTTGTTTTGAATTATTTTCAGTGGCTTTCATTATTGCGCTGAGGCTTTCTGCTTGTTCAGGCAACACACAGACCAAATACTTCTTTTCTGTCATTATTATGCCCAAAGGTTTTCCAGACTGATAGGCCAAACCCCTGGGTGTTAGCTACAATAATAACCTGCTTTTAAAAGGCAAGGTTAGTGTAGTTATAAACACCTGGCTAATTTCACAATAGGTGTACAAAGCTCTTTGACTGCCTGCTGTTGAAATGAATAACACACTGACGTGGTGAGAGCTATGATAACTTTGTGATTTTACTGAACAAGGCAGTGAAACGTCTTAGTTAAGGTGAAGAATGTTTTGCGGTCATTCTTGAAAAGAAACCAACATTGAAACGGGTTGCAAACCCTGGTCTCTGCTGTCGAAGTCAGAGTTGTTCATTTTCAGCTACTTGTACAAATAAACATTTCCGTCACTTTTCCGGGGAGGACAGTGTGGTCCAATCTACTTCAATCTCACAGTACCTGCAGTTATCGGCTCTCTTAGCCAGTGAGATGCACAGCATGCGTGCCTTTGCTAATAATATTTGCGATTTACCGTTTTGAAGTGATGCTATAAATTAAAGTTGACATTGTGTGTTTCTTTTTCTTCAACAGTGGAACAAGAACAGATCCAGAAGAAGACCTTCACCAACTGGATCAACGCTCAGCTGGCAAAGGTGGGCTGCGTCTCTGAACTCTGACCCCTCTGTGAGGTCTGACCGAGGGGACACTATTTGTGATCGAGGAATTTAAGCTGATTTGTGATTATTAGCTGTGCTGGATAGAAGCATTAAGAAAACATCTATAAAAGACTTGTAATATGTTGAGGAATTGGTCTGCATTAGTACATTGAGTATACAAACATGCATCCCTTCCTGTCTCAAAGCTTTATAGAATATTAGCAACTTAACAGTGAGTCTAATGATCATTAACACACGTAGTTTGCTTAGTCACACTATAAGTGGAGGCTTGAAACAAAACCAGTGAAACATAAATACACCAGTAAACTTTGGTTTTAAATAAACTATCCCCAACATGGTGATCTTTTAGTCTTTTTAGCTTAAAGGCCCTTTATATTGGCAGGTTAGACTCTTTAATCTTGAGCATGTTTTATGTTACAGCATACAGCTAGTTTTAGCTATATGCCCTTCATTACTGCTCAAATGGGATTAATTAAGTTCATTTTATTCAGTCATAGTATAGTCATTGATACGAGGTAATTTCCATTCCCTAAGCTGAGTTGATGCAGCTTAATAACAAAGTGCAGGTGAGCAGGAACATGTGAGGGCATGAGATGATGGATCACCACTTATACACATGTGCGCACATATTCCCTCAATATAAAAAAATGGTTCATTAAAATGCTGCATCTGATGTTATATGACAGTAAATCACAGTAAATACGTTTTTACAACCAGTGAAGTCCACTCACACATATTCTTTATGTACGTACATACCGAGTATATCGTGAATAAGACCTTGAAAAGAATGGTTGCAATGAATAGTATTATTTTTTATAAAAGAATTGTTTGTATATCATATGTAATATAGGATGCAAGGTAATAATTCCTGTAGGGAAATCAGGCCACAAAGGTATCGCATTGAAAAGACACACAAAACATGAAGAACATCGCCCCTGTCGGCAAATTGCAGCTCCTGCGAACTCAATATCTCAGCTTTGCCAATTTTTTAAGATTCTTCTACTCTTTACGTCGTCTGATTCTCGTCCTTTTTTAATAGGTCAAAATTAGTTTAAGGGAAAATCAGGAAATCGTTTATTCGGTTAATTAACCTCATCAGTGGGCTGCGTGAAAAGTGTACGAATCCCTGGTATTTCACCCTCAGTACACATGCCGGGGAGAAATCATCACAACAGCACATTTGATTTCATATTGGCTACCTACCTAAATACTTAGCATCCATTCTGAGCACAAGCTTAGAATCATCCATGGTGTTATAACTTTGTTATAGTCTATAAAACATTTAATAATCAGCTGACGGTATTAAATTATTCTGAAAGACCTCAAGGAAAACCAAGGGAAACCAAAATAAATCCATGAGCTTCGTAATGAGTGATATCAAACCACATAAAACACGACCGCATCCGACTTTTAATTACCATTAGAGGATTTTACCCAGTTAGCAACTTGTGTTTACTGGAAATCCAGCAAACATGGCCTGAATTTGGCAAAATACCTTTTCGAGACAGCATTAACACCGAAGGCTAACATGAGTCAGCAGCAGACTGTTAGCTCTGTTTCTGCTGCATGTTGGGGGTCAGCTGTGAATGTGACAGTGGAGGACAGGGGTGGAGGTGGGGAACTGTGCACATAAATATAGCATTGAGGAGCAAGGTTCACAGCCCACAGACAGACAGCAACAGACGGCTACCACCCTCCCCTTCCCTCTACCACCGCCTACCGTCCACACCCCCTCGATCCACCTACCGGACGCACGCCCAGCTCAGGGCTCAGGGTTGGACTCGGTGGGGGCTCTGCCAACAAACAGAATGGTGGAGATAATTGTTAATCCTTTGGTGGTCCTTCACATTAGAGCTCACATTGCAACAGCACCTTCTGTCACATGTGAATAGTTTTCTTTCCATAATGCTCTGTGTCCACTTTGGAAAGTCCTAACTTGCTGACATTCAACAGGCAGTGTTAGTAAAGGCGACAGGTTATTTGGTGGCTGTAGGAAACCTGATGATAAAACGTTGAGGAAACTGTGTTTATCCTCCTCTACTGACTAAATGAGACTGTTTATGTCATCTTTAGGCTACTGTAGGGTTAATCCGTCACTACTATGGGACTTTAAGATGCAAGGAGATAACTTGTTGGTTTGTTTTCATATTTGTTTTTTCCATTAAAGATGGTTTGCAGCTTAAAGACACTTTTAATTAGGAAGGAGAAATAAGTTGCTGTTATGGGTTGTTTCTTTGTTCATATTTGAGAGTTATATTTGATTGATCAGCAGATATTTGTTTTTTACCATAAACACAGTAATATAAACATTTTTGGAAAGGATACATTTGATAAATAATTAATAATTAAGTTAGTATATCCAGTATATTTACCAAAGTGTCAGAATAGTTCTACGTCAGTATGAAACTTGAATTACCTAAAAAGAGTGCCAGTCGTGTCACAGGAAATACATACATACAATTTTGTCCTCAGCCAGCTACAGGCAGCTAGTTTTTGTTGTGACAGGGGGTGTGTTATTACGTGCTGGTGATTTTGTTATGGTGTTGAGGTCACCTTTTATAAATGGTGTGTGTGTGTGTGTGTGTATTACAGCCCTTATAAAGCCTGACAAAGATCAAAATGCTGATTTATGGCCTGTCGGATTCAAATTTTGAAACTACAATAATCATCATTATCTTGAGAAGATTTTCCAAAATGTCAGCTTCTCGGAAACTAACAAACAACCCTGTTTTTAGCTTGACCACCATGTGTTTTCAAGTTTAACTGATTGGTCTTGATTGGATGTCACAAGGAGCTAGTCCTCTTTTCGGTCATGCCAAATACAGATTACAAAGTTGCATGCCTCTCAGTTTTTACAGCCGTCGTGTTGTAGAAAAACAAATTTCTTACCCTTCTTCATAAGTTTTATTACATATTTTAATGTGTGATAGGAAAGTTTTCATGTTTTTTGAGTAGAGTCTTCCCTAGAATGGGTACCAAATTCTTGTAAGCATGGTTTATTTTACAAAAACATGAACGTCCTGTATTGAGCAATTGAAACTGAAATAGATTTTGCTGTCTTGGTGAAGGTATCAGCCGTCTGAGTGTTTTATAGCTGCAGATGCAAACATGAATAAAATAAATAAATTGTGTGTGCTGTGACAGCGGAGGCCCCCATGTATGGTCGTGGATCTGTTCAATGATTTCCGTGATGGCTCCAAATTGTTGGACCTGCTGGAGGTGATGAGCGGCCAGCGCCTTGTGAGTCCCCTCTCAGTTCCGCACTTAACATGTTTTCCAACCAACAGCTGACAGTTTTAATGAACCAGCTGACCGACTCTCTGGTTGTGTTTTGCAGAGTCGGGAGAGAGGCAGGGGAATGTTTCAGCACCGGAGCAACATCGAGAAAGCCCTTTCCTTTCTAAAGAAGAAATCGGTAAATGACACGCTAAAGGGGCCCTCTAACTGTCAGCCAAATGCAATTGCCAACCATATAGTGAGAACTTTAGGCAAGGCAAGTTTATTTATGTAGCACATTTCATACACAGAGGCAACTCAAGCTGCTTTACATAAAGCAGTTTAAAAAGACACAGGTAAGAGGAATAAAACTTTGTTTTTACATAAAGAAGTGTAAAAAGACAAGTAAAAGAGAGACACAGAGACTTTTCTGTGCAAGTCTAACAGAGTGCAGTTTTAATTAAACGTCAGTAATGAACATAAGTCTTCAGCCTGTTTTTAAAAGTAGGTACAGTTGGTGCAAATCTGAGATCTTCTGGCAGTTTGTTCCAGCAGTGGACGGCATAATAACTGAATGCAGCTTCGCCATGTTTTGTTCTGACTCTGGGAACGGTTAGCTGACCTGTTCCAGATGACCTAAGAGGCCTGGGGGGTTCATATGGAAGAAGCAGGTCAGAAATGTATTTGGGCCCTAAGCCATGAAATGATTTATAGACAACCAGCAGTAACTTAAAGTCAATTCCATAACTGACTGGTAGCCAGAGCACAGACCTGAGAATCGGTGTAATGTGTTCAGCTTTCGTAGTCTTTGTGAGAACTCTAGCAGCGGCATTCTGAATGAGCTGAAGCTGCCTTAGTGCTTTCTCGGAGAGACAGAGCGTGAATTAGTTTCACTAAATCCTGTGTAGACATGCATTCTGAAAGTCTCGCTGTATTTTTTTTTTAGGTGATAATAAGCTGAATCATCTGAGATCTGAACCAATACTTTACTGTTGATATTGTTAAAACCAGAGGGATGAGGCATTTCACATTACGCTGTTATATTTAACTACAAAATGTGGTAACTGCTGCACCATCTGTGTGATTTTGGCTGGCATTGTTTACAGGAAATGATGAGATTATTCAATTTCTACAATTTCTTCTTTATATATATCAGTCGGGACTTTGTGCAAGTTTGAAAACTGCCCTGTTTTCTCCTCAGATCAAACTCGTCAACATAAACATTCCTGACATTATTGATGGTAAACCGTCCATCATCCTGGGCCTCATATGGACAATCATTCTACAGTATCATGTGAGTTTAATATGTTTACTTTTTATGGATTTTCTTTCTGCGTATTTCTTCTTGTTGTCTGTTGTGTTTCATATTTTCTTGTTGGTTAATTTGTCCACTTTGATCTTTCTGTTCTCCTTCTGAACTCACCAAGTTTTTTTATACCATTATTAGATTTGAGGAGGTTTCCTGGGGTCAAGTTTACAGAATTGATCAAATGAGACCAAATTATTGGAGCAGGGAAACCAATTAGAATGCTACAATTAAGCACACGTGTTTAATCTTAACTCAAAAATATGTTTTGTGTAAGCCAGGGGTGTCCCACAGGATTCTGATTGTTCTCCCATCCCTTATCTTGCTTGTTGTTTTGTACAGCGTCTTCTCTTTCTTTTTTCTGTTGTTTTACACCTTTTTAACTTTTACTCATTTTCCAAATATGAACGCCTAAAATGTTAAACAGAAAGTGTGTGTTGGTTGTTTTCTTAGATCGAGGAGTTGGCCAGCGGCCTCTCGTTCAGCTCCCGTCAGTCCTCCATGGAGTCCTTGACCAGCCTGGACTCGCGTTCCACCCTGTCGAGCCGCTCGGCCAGCAGCAGCCCCGTTCCTCCCAGAGGCTCACCGCTACACAATCGCTTTAGGGTTTCTGCCAAGAAAGCCCTGCTGCTCTGGGTCCGGGAGCAGTGCCACAAGTAAGCACCCGGTCAACTGAATGGTATTGTTGAACAAGGATACAACTACATGTGTTGTGTAGGGTTTATATGGCGTTACACTGATATATCGGCTTCTTAAAGCCTCAAAACCTCTAATTGATGCAACTCTTCTGTTGTGGGCCAAGTATGTGATTTCAGGAGTGATATATCCTCACACAGGGACCTCTTGGTCATTTCCAGGTCTGGGCTGAAGACCAAAACCTGATCAGGGCTTTACTATGTGAGCTGTAGGCGTTCAGATGCTTTGCCTGCCAAAATCTGTTAAAATACCTTCCTATGCACATGGGCTTTAATAGCATTTTTTGCGACATATTTCATTCCGGTATACATATAGAAATGTTTAAAATATGATCTAATTCCTGTGCTTACTTTCTTTTTATTGTGTTTGCCTGTAAAGAAGCTCACAGCCTAGTTTTGAAAATTTTAATGGCCATGGAGCTCTATGAGAATTATATGGAAACGTTGACACATTAAACATATTTACCAGTATTTATTTTTTATATGCAAAATTTATCAACCAAATATTAAAATGCACATTTTAAAAAATCTCCCTTCTCAATGTGAGTGTTAAGCAACCCCTCATGGGGTCCCAACCCAAAGGCAAAGAGTGGCAGTAGAGGCAGAACTCATTTTTATGTAACGGCTCTCTTATTATTTTAACTATTCAGTTTTTTTATTGGTCCAAATATATATATATAAGATTATGTCCTTGATGTCTTGCACAGTTTTTAAATTAGTTCTGTACTACTGCTACTTTACTTAACTTAAATACTGTGGTTGGTTTTTACTTTCCTTTTACAAATATATTAGATTCATTCTGTTGTCTGTTCATTGTCTTTTGGATCTTTGGTTGCACTCATATTTTTAATCTTCGTGTTTTACTGTTCCTGCTTGCCTGTTTTTGATCTTATGCTTACGTGTAGGATTTTCACATTTCTGAATTTGTCGAGCAGCAACAGTATCAAAACAGACAGACAGCAGTAGATGCTAATAAGTGCTGTATTGTAATAGTTATAAAATGATTTGTTTCCCTCAGAGCTGGCTGTTCATTAAATGTGAAAGACTTCAAAGCTAGCTGGAGGAGTGGAGTGGTCTTCCTGGCGATCCTGTATGCTCTGCGGCCTGACCTGGTGGATCTGTCCAAAGCCAGAACAAGAAGCAACAAGCAGAACCTGGAGGAGGCCTTCCGCATCGCAGAGAAAGAGCTGAGGATCCCCAGACTGCTGGAGCCTGATGGTGAGTAATTCGGCATTACTGCACTCAACCAGTTCAGAAAGCAGTGACAATACAGCAGCAGGAGCATCAAAATTAGAGTTCAGAGTACAGGTCAAAGTCCCAAATCTATTTATTTCCCTTTTATGTGTTCAGATCAGTTTTTTAATTACAGTTGCCTTGCACTCTTGATGTGGGTTTATTATGAATGTCCTGTTCAAACTGTTCAGGTTTGAGTGCAGTAGGTGTGAGTAATATTTCATGAACTGCTGCTACAGCAGAATGTATGTTACCTTATATAACAAATTAAATCTTAGATAAATATGGATAAAATGATGAGGTATGAATGCAACACTGATATCAATGCATGATTGTGAAATAGGAATATTATATGCAAGTGAAGTTAGAAATAACATTCAAGAACGTAAACTCACTGTCACTCACATCAGATCAGATATAGGTTCCTATAGGAATATTATAGTGTTCTTTAAATGAGTTAGCATTTGTTAATAGTACGATAACTATAACTACAGTAATGATCAATAACCAATTTTGCATCTAATGGAATTAGTTAAATGAACTTTTTTTTTAATTTTTACAGCAATTTACAAATTTTTTAAAATATGACTGAACAAAATGTTCTCCTTAGATGACCTTAAAGATATAATCTCGAAGATTTTCATTTAAGTAAACGTCTGTTAAGTCACTATCTATCACAATGGTGACTGAGCCTGTGGCCCACTGATGAAAGCCTGCAGCATTTGCAGTATTACGACCTGGGTGTCGGGAGCGACTTTCCCAGAAAAATCACAAGCAGCGCACAGTTCGGCTTTTAACAAGGCTTTTAACGCAACAGACTCGCTCTTCAACTCACCTGCGTGTGAAGCAGCGTGCTGTTTTTTCCGGTCTCTGCTAGCGTTGTGAGTAAACGGTTATTATGGCCGAACAAACAAAGAAAAGGGCGATGACTACAGACGAGGAAAGTGAAACTGAAACTGGAGTGAGGTCCAAAAACACACCTGCAAATACCGATTATCACCAAAGGTGCCGTGAAAGACAACGAAATGAAAATCTTTGAGATTATAACTTTAAGTAAATATGATTTATTATTAGTATTAAAGTGTGATGAGCTATTTGTACATGCTGCTACCGCTCTTTCTGCCGTGCAAGCTAAATGCGTCTAAAGATGTTTAGATGTAAAGATGTCTTTGGAGGCAGAATTCATTTCTATACAGTATATATGCGCATTTTATCAAACTTGCCATCATGTGTACAACACAGATCCATTTTATCATCATTGGTCTTTTTTTTTTAGATTGTTGACAAAAACGATTTCCAGCACTGCAAGTGCAGGATATCCCATGATCGGGGGCATGCTGTCTTTGAAATTTTTTTTTGAAATTTCTTTGAAATTTGTCAAGTTGATGGTGATGCAGAAACATTAGCCAACCCTCTGAGTTTCTCAGACTCACATGGATTGGCCATGTGTTTTACTTTTTATAATGATAAGCCAGTCTTCCACAATCAGTTAAGCAAAGTTAATCAGTTGATTACAGCTGTACTTTGTTCCACTAACTTCCACAAAAGCTTTAATTTACTCTTTTTCTCACTCTGTAGCTTGTCTCTCCGTGCTTTTTGGTATTTTCCAAATTCGATTCATCTGATTTTTCTCACTAAATATACGTGTGTGGTACCATGTGAATCTTTGTGAATGTGCTCAGAGTTGCTTAGCCATACCCAGCGAGCCTGAGGGGGAGTGGGATGACGATCTGACAGTCTGCTGACTCACTTGCTGCTTGTTTACTTCAGTCTTATATAAAACCCTCATTTGTTTCGCTCTGCTCTGCCTGTTAGTTTATTAGCAGACTTATGTCAGCCGGGTGTTTTAAAGACAGAAAAGTTACACCTCCATTCCTCAGATTCCAGTATTAAACTCCACCTGCTTCAGAAGCTTACTCATGCGTTAGTCCAAACCTTTGACAGTGGTGTTGTAGTGTGAGACTGATCATGGAGGATTGTGATGTGGATGCAGATGTGGACGTTCGAGACCCTGATGAGAAGTCCATCATGACCTATGTGGCTCAGTTCCTGCAGTACTCCAAAGACTTGCCAGTGCCAGAGGAAGAAATGCAGGTCAGTATCACTCTGTTGTTTTCAAACATTAAGTAACATAGGGCACCATTTTACACTGCAGCAACACTTGCAGGAAAGTTTTAATGTTAGTGCAGCTCCTGGTTCTGACATTAGAATTTAGGATTCTGCTCAAGATGTTTTCAGCTGTTTAACCTCTGCAGTCAACAGTAAGGATGCCTCTGAGCTCTGTCTAATCCAGTCCTGCTCAGTAAGCGTTGATTTGGTGATTTGCAGGTCAAAAGAGGTCTAGACATCAAGTTTTTTAGATGCCTGGGTTACCTATAAAAGTTGTTTCAACAGCATTTAAATGACGTTATTTGAATGTGAAGCAGGTCCGAACTACACTTTGAAATGTAGTCACTGATGTACTGTTGAAACAACGGTAATATGCAACCGACCGTAGATATCTAAAAAAAACTTCTATATTTCAACCAAATTTAGCAGATTTGTAACCTAGAAATCTACATGTTTTTGACCTGCAAACTAAATCAATGCAATTTGTATGTTTGTAAGAGTCTGACTGGTGTTTTTGTGCTGTTGCCAGAATCAATATTTGTGTATAAATATGCGCCATGTGTACATAATCACACACATGCTGCAGGAATCCTTTAAATCTAGTCATCAAAGAGTTGTTCTAAAGACGTAAACCAGAAGCAGGGCATTTTCCAGTAGAACAATAAATGTATTGTCCTTGACTGACTCCACACCACCATCTGCTCGGATGTGATGCTTCTCTGTCAACTCGCGCTGCAGCCTGCTTTGTAATGTGCTCAACCTAATGATAACTGTTTCTTACACCAGATGCACTTTTTCATTTCTATTTTGTCATTTCTGTTTTTGCAAACCGACCACAGAATATATACAGACACAGGAATATTTACACTTTTTGGAGGTTAAAGTGAGATGAATTACAGCTTGCAGAGCACATTTGGTAAAATTGTAGAGAGTTTGCATATTCATTATTTTAACTGTTTCCAGGTTGTGTTGAATTTGCTTATAGTGATCATAGCTAATATTGAGAAGTGCTGTATGTCTCAGTTATTGCCACTGTTGAAGCATTGCCCTGCAGTTATCTCTGCCACGTTCCAACTCTTTTCATTAAAATGTTTTTGCTTTTTTTGCTTGGGATTTCTCGCTTGTCTTCCTCTGGGATTTCCCTCTTTCCTTCCCTTTTCCCTCCCAGACACAATACCTGACTCTTCCTAAAAGTCCTTCTCCTGTCAACCTGCCTCTTCACTACACTCCTGCTATTTCTGCTTCACCTCTGCGACAGGTAGATCTGACAGTCACGACCCACTTCTGTTTCATTTCTCATCTTTTGTCCACCTACTTACCTCCCTATTACAGTACCTCGCAAAAGATTCAGTGACACCTCAGACTAAATCATAATTGATGTCTATCTTATCATAATTAATGCCTCCCTTAATCTCTTAATCTGAAGAAATGTATAAATGAATGAATAAACAAAAAAACTCTGATACTTGAGTGGTACATAAACAAAAACTAAAATGGCTGATAACAATGTCACCATGTTCCAAAAAATATAATAACTTGGAAAACAAACTCAAATCCATACAGTTTTAAAGCATGTTTGTCTGAATCTACTATATCTCCGTCAGTGCCACACCCCCCTGTCACTGCTTTATGGTTTAAAAAGAACTGCTGTTTTTCTTCGTTCATGCAGTGAGTTTGGATACCCTCTGGCTTGCTGGTTTGCAATTGTCAGACTCATTACGGCCATGTCACATGGCGTAAATCAGCTGCACCAAACCTTTGAAGCGCCCGCAAATAACTTTAGATTATATTGCTGACGATTATATCTCATAAAGACACGCCAGGAAAGTTGTTTATTGGGACGGCATTGCAGCTACTCAAATGAAAAAGTCAGTCGCTAAGAGCCAAGATTACCTTTAAATCATATGGTGGTTAAAAGCAGGACTGATCATGCAGAATCAAACTAGTTTGCCCTGTTCTCTGGGAAGGAATCCAAAGCCACAGCAAGGGTGTGTTTCTCTGCCTCCCATGAGATGAATAAAACACTCGCAGGGCGACTCTGCAGTGCAGCTATTCCTTCCACTGAGATCCTGCTGGTATGGCCTGCCGCAGAATCAGTCACAGTGGACAAAACGCCTGTCAGCTCTGGTTTCTGACAACATATCAGCATGTTTGGATGTGGCTCCTGCAGACATTTGAGTTTTTTATCTACTTTGTATGTTGTTACTTTGCCCCCAACAGGTTTTGTTTTTAGAATTTGGGAATAATCCTGCAATGATTGTGCAAGATACACTGCAGGATGGGTGGAACAGGAATTAGAGTCTGGAAAAAGTTACGTTCAAATTTGAGAAACACATCTGAAAATACATCTAAAAGTAGTGCCTCTTGCTCTTCATATAATGCACATCATTAAAACCAACAAACCTTAATGCGACCATACACTGAATTCTTTATGCAATATATACATACTGTAGACAAGGCATTAAAGAATATCTAACAATATGGCATCCCCATTTACAGGAGAATATGATAAAAGGTGCAGTTCATGTTGCCGTGTTCTTATGAGTAAAACAACTACAACTTTGTAGCCAAAACAAACTTCTGTGTGGGCTTGGTCCTCTGCTGTGCACAGGCTTGCTTGAAGCACACCACATTTTGGCACACCAGCCTGCCATTCTGTTTTGTGTAAAGTATCTCATGACTGGTGCCTTGTGAGAAAGCTTTTTGCTTAGCTCTTTTGTTTTATTGCCTTTGCAAGTACCATTTTTTCGGTAATAAATACAAAATTCTTTACATAATTTTAGCACTAAATACTTTTTTATTTTAGGACTAGTCAGAGCAGACATCGCTTTGTCCTGTTTTGTCCACCTATTCTGACTTTCATTGGTTGCAGTTCCTTCAACTGGTATGGGATGTAAATAAACAAACAAAGCCACAGTTATTTTACAGTTATTTTACTGATCATCAGCCGTAACTATGATAAACATGCTTTTAACATGGTGTAAAGAAATCAGCAATTGAGTTTAGCCTGGAGTTGTTCCATCACACTCAGTCAGTAACTGTTTTTTGTGTTCCACATTGCCAGGCGACACCTGATCGAAAGGCCCAGGAAGTGACATGCTGGCTGGCTCAGGCGTACGACGAGCTGCTGGAGGGATGGGACTCCACGGAGGGAGAGAGCTACTCAGAGAGATACCATGTACGAGTCCAGCTAGTTCCTATAAAGATGCATTACGCAGAAACGTTGTGTTGCACGTAGCATTTTTAAGTATTACTGCATAAATGTCTTATTAACTGTGGTACATTCATATTGTATTATTACAACAGGCCGGTGATACAATCGCAGAAACAACTGGCAGCCTCGTCTCACACCAGTGTTATTGCAAATGCTGATATTTTTCTAAATTCCATGAATACCGTTGCTTCCAGTTATTAAGAGTTTATTGCTGCTTCTTTAATTTACAGCAGCCTCATCCTAGTTTGTACCATAAAACCATGTTTACCCGTCCCGTTTTCACATCGAATCTGAACAATATCCTGCTGAATGTTGTGTATCATCCATGTCCTGCAAAGAAATTGCAATTTGAAATTTGGCAATTTGAATCCATCGTAATTTTTTGTTTTTCTCCTGTTTGCGTTGACCTTACACGAGTTGCACTAAAGAAGACATTTCCCATCCCTCAGGTATTTCAGACCTTTCTGGTGTCCTTTAATGAGCAGCGGCGGCCCATCATGCCTTTGTTGACAGCGATGAGGCGAACCTCGAAACTGAGCGAGGAGCAGCGGGCTCTCAGAGAGGCGTGGGACGCCCTCAGTGAAAAGGTCAGTTCCACTCAAATCTCTTGTCCCATCCAAACGCTGACAAAATGGTAAAGCTTGTACGGTTTTTGATATCGGTACATTTCAACAGTGTGGTTTAGTTTAGTTAGTTTTGGTAGTTTATAGTTAGGTTAGATAGTTAGCTCTTCCAAAATATTAAATATTTCCAATATCTTATTTATGTATATGCAACACTACAGTAAAATTTTTATAACAATGAATAGAAAAACATAATATGAGCCAGCAACCTTAACAATACTCACGGCTTAATCCCTATTACAGTATGTACATTTATGCAACTGTATAGATGTTAGTATTTATGTACCTCTCTATCATATTCTTCTATACACACTATACTTGTTTCTGTATGTATTTTAATTTGAAAAACTTGTAATGAAACGTGTCTTCTTTCTCTTTGCTTTTTCATTTAGCTTCGTGAATACAGAATCGAGCTGGATATGAGTCTCCCAGCCCCCTTAGACACGGTGGCTCGCTGGCTGCTGAAAACGGAGGGGGCTCTGGCCGAGGAGGAGGGTGACCCACAGGACCACGGCAGAGCCGCTGATGAAGCCAGGGAGAAACAGGAGCTGCTCAAAGTGAATATTTACTGCATCCAACTCTTAAACTATACAACTTTAGGAAGTGAAATAAACAATAATGACTCTGCAAACCCAGGCTCCTCAGGCAGGGTTTTCCACATTTAAGATATAAATAACCTCTGCAGAATAGCCCCTTCATGCTGAATATTCATCTGTTAATTCACTGTTCAGAACAGGTGGCAAGCAGAATATAAAAAAATCACACAAACTGGCATATAAGTCAGTTCCTGGAATACATTTGTTTATGGAATAATGTTGATACCCTTACCTCCTCTGTAAGGCGTTAAAATATAGACCCTTATGAGCACATTTGATTCTGTAGGATATTTAAATGCATGTGAATGTGCTCACTGCTGAATGTTGCTGTAGGTTTGTCTGGAGGAGATGCCGCAGCATTTGAAGACCTTCCAGTCCTTCCAGAACTTGGATGAGTATGGAAACATGATGGTTCCTACTGACAAGATGGATGAACTAAAGAGGAGGTGAGGGTACTTTCCAAGGTGTCAAGGCTCATGTATGTGTGTACATTTGTAAAACTGTATGTATAGTACATGCAGTGCTTGAACTGATTGCTTAAACTAAATGTCCTAGTAGTACATCTAATGTCATGACCTGGACCTGGATATAATCAAGTCAGTTGCTTAGCCACAAAAAAAAACATCTGTTTTGTTGGAACACACCACACATGGTATCATTCTGTCATGCGCTAATAAAGAACAGTGTGAAATGTTGTTTCAGTTAGACAGTTTAGATTTGCACAAACTGATACTAGAGCAGCAAAATACACTTAAAGCTTGGGGATTATGCCGGTGTATTTTAGGACTGTTGGCTGTGACTCATGGGAATGTGAGATTTGTAGGGCCAGTGACATTTATAGCATTATACATATGATTGGGTTTCAAATTGTCCAACAGGGAGTTTGTTGTTTGTTTTGTTGCCCTTTGTGTTTCTTCTAACCTGCACTGTTCACGTTTCTCTTGTAATTCACAGGTGTAAATCTTTTGCAGTTATTGAGGTTTGTTTCACTTTCATGACCTTATTTGTGGACGTCTTCACCAGGTTCACCAGTGTGAGAGTGTCTGCTAAATACCATGGGATCAAGCTGGAGTACCGGGAGCACCGCCACTCAGTTTTGGATCTGTTGGGGCAGATCAGGACCAAGCTCCGGGTCTGGAAGAGACCTTACATTTCCCCAGAGGCTGTAAGGGTGTTGCTGCAAGAATGGCATGTGAGTAGTCTTTGTTCAGATTTTGCATCTTCGGTAAAATTCATTTATTGGGAGTGGTTTGAAGGAAGTGGTGTGCAAGGGTGCTTTACACAATCTTAGGTTATGGGTGATAGTATCCTTTTGCTAATGCAAGAGTAACTAAACATGATACCGCTAACATTAGCGTTAGTAAATTATGCATTTAGCAAAATGCATAATTTGTTGTAAACTGGCCACTGTAAAGAGGAAAACCCCTTTTTGATTTTGGTAACAGTGTAGACTTTCCTCTGGTGCCACTCTCTGGACAAACTTACAACCAACTACATTTTTGCCCCTTTAGTGGAAAATGCCTAAGAATAACATAATCTCTCAGTTTTTCACCTGGCCATCCAAAAATGTTGTCTTTACTGTGTAATAAACATGGCTGTAGACTTAAAATATTGTTTTAAACACAGGAGCTGGTAAACACACAGGAGCTACCTTCTCAGTTGGAAGCAGCTCTTCATAAGCTGAAGCAGGTTTCTGAGAAGTATTCAAGCAAATCTGCCCTCGGTAAGTGTTATGTGACTGCCAGGTGTATTACAGTAAATTCCTTCATCTATACCTAACTGATCAAACAAGGTGACTCTGTAGGACTTCTACCTGGAATTTGAACGAACAGATTAAACAGGCTTGATTATCACAGCAGTTTGACTGAAACATTTCCCAGTTCGTGGCTTCATTTTTGGATTGACTGACTGCCGTTCCTCTTTGCTCCTCAGCTGCAGATTACCAACACGTTAGTCAGCAGGTGAAGCAGCTGGAGGAGGACACTGCCGTGGTTTTGGAGGAGGTGAACACAGCCAAGAGCACCATGGGACGGGTCCTGTCTGCCTGGGACTCCTACAGCGACTGCTTCAGCTCCCTGCAGGCTTGGCTGGAGCAGGGCCCTGTATCACACAGCCACGGCCACAGACCAGAGGTATTATTAACACAATAAAATTATAAGAACTGGTATATTGTTTAATTAGTGGCAGGAGAACCACGCTTCGTAAACTAGCTAGTTCCTCTTGCTTTTTTCACTGGGCTTCAGGCTGTCATCACTTAAAAAACATAATTATGGTTTCTTTGCTCAACCAATGAGATTATTCCTGCCTCCAGCGCAGTTCTGCATTTGGAAAATATTTGTGCGAACGTCTACTAAAAAGTCTGCTAAAATATATCACAAAAACTAATAGAATAGCCTACACATAAAAAGACATCTTTTTATACACACTTCAATATTCCCCCTCTCTGTTGATTAAGATTGCTATATTCATGTTTTTGTTAAGGTGACGTCTGAGTCTATCGCTGAGTGGGGCTCCCGACAGGCCCACCTGAACGAGGTGGGTAACTTCCTGATCGAGTCAACGGACCCTCAGACCAGCAGGAGCCTGGCAGAGGAGCTTCGCAGACTCAACATGCACTGGGCCGAGTTTGTCAAGAGAAACACATTTGTAAGTTACAGAACAAGGAAAACCTGGTTGGTGAGAAACTGTAAACACAACATTGTTTGGTCAGTGCCATTGTTTTTGCTCACATCTTAGGTCTTTGCTGTCATGTAACTGCAGTTCAAGCTGGGACCAGTGAAGAATTTGCATATAAAATATGTATATAATATATGATAAATGTCTGAAACACGCAATTGCTTTTCTGTCAGTGGATTAATCAGAATATGTCTCCATCATGAAAGCACTGCAGCTGATGTATTTGATAAAGCATGTACCATATCACCCACTATATATTTAACTTTCTGCTATTTCTTCATCAGGGTGAGTGGCTTTGTTGTATGTTTCCTAATATGATGGCCTGGTTTATTCTGTGTTTATTTGCTGTCAATTGACTAGTGACAGCAGGGATTACTTAACTTAATGTCTCAGGCCTTTGGAATTTGAGCTGTGATTGTTCTATTGTTATAATTATTCCCACGCTGTGATATTAAGGAGTGGCTTCAAGTTTGAAAGTTGCACTCCACCTTTACTTATTGTGTGGAGGCAATTATAAATGCAAGGCTTTTATAGTCTTTGATTACAGTGTATTATCATGTGGCTTCAATAATTTCTCAAGTTGCATATTAGACCGGTGTTACAAATACCTCCGTGAATTGTCTGTGAAATTATTCCATCAGACTATTGTATCATGTCCACTGTGGTATTAGAGTACAGGAAGCTAGTATCCATTAAAATGCTGGTATAAATTGCATAAATAAGCAGGCGGTCTATTGTTCTGTCTTCAAACTTAACAGTCCAAACACTTTCTGATTGGCTTAACTGCGAAAAGCAATTAATTCGCTTTTTACAAGCTTCTTTTGTCTGTCCGATTATTGCATTTTCCTTGCAATCTACCTGATATTTAACATCTTTACTTGTGCTTTTTCCAGGACAGCATGGCTGAGCCCAGTGCTGACGTCCAGGCCAGACCTCAGGACGTCCAGGCCAAACCCCAGGACGTCCAAGCTCTGATCAGAGAAGCCACTCTTATTCTCAAAGAGCCTCTGGAGGCCATGGCAGGTCCCTTACGCACCTACAGAAAAAGAATACAGGTAGGACTAATGGATGGATAGATTACACCTTGAGAGACTGGAATAGAGTCATACCTGTTCTTAACTATTAACTGTCTTAAGACTGTCACTCCGCTCCCAGCAGATAAATATTACATGGACAATTTCAGAGCATTTGGAAAAAGCAATATACAGTCTGCACATAATGAAGCCTGGTGTCTCGCTTACCATGCAGATATATAGCTCTGAAATGAATTATATGACATAATATATTGATTAATAATTATTATATTACAGGATTAAGTCTCAACCTTCTGCCAAACAACTAGTCCAGCGTAGCTGTTTTCAATAATCATAAAATTACAAATTTTGGCCTAAGATGTGATGTGATGTGATGTTAATTTGATTAGAAATCAACAAAATTGAGAGCGAAATGATTACATGTGAAACAGCAGTCTGTTTAGAATTAGAAATGACAAATCTTAGGATGCAGTCAGTAGCCTGTTAGAACCAAGTGATTCGTTTTATACACTTTTGAGAATTTTACTTTAAATGACCAGATACAATAAGTCTCTCTAGAATTGACTGATTGCTTTCTTCCCCTCAGTTCATAATGAGGAAAATAAAAGAAGTGGATCTGGAGGCTCTGGCTCCCTCCCCAGAATTCCCAGCGGATCAGTTGCAAAAACTGAAGCTTGCTATACCGGAAGTATGAATGATTTTGTTCCCTTTTATACACCCTTGATGCAGCTGTGTTCATAAGCATTTTATGTTTTATTCCTCTGTTTATCACATTTTGGAACAAAATGGCCACTGCCAGCTACCATTTGTGAATGTACAGTGTATACTGTAATTTATCCATTCATCATTATCTGTTCCCTAAATGTCACCAGGTGACGCAGACCTTGCTTGAGGCAGAACAGGTATGTACAGAGCTGCAGCACAGTGTGTCAGGTCTTGACAGTCGCCTGGCTGAACTCCTGCACTGGGAGACTGAGGCCAGGGAGCTCTACCAGCTGCTGAGGGCTGCAGAGCGACAACAGCAGCGGGGCCAGGACCCACGAGCCAGGGTAAGAATATCCACACAATAGAAAGGTTGTCCTGCTGTGACTGCTGATCCAAATTTTGGTTACTCTGTACCAGTTAAAGCTCCAATGACAAGCTTATTGTCCTTCCATAAAGAACCCCTTATGCGTAAGTGAGGAAATGCTGATGGTTGTTCAATATCATTTATTCCCCAGGTTCAGATTTCCCGTGGTCTACAGCTGGAGGGTCAGGTGGTCACAGAGGAGCAGGACCTGCAGGTGACAGTGATGACGAGTCAGAAGAACTCCCCCATCCAGTACCTCCACGCCTCCGCCATGCAGGACCGAGTGCGAGCCGCTGTTGCTCAGTCACAGGCCAGTCGTCTTTTTGTAAATTGATTGTGCAAGCCATTGAGTTTTGCATGTTCTGTATTTGAGACCGTAGGAAATGAGAACGACACAGCAGAGAATATTAATATGATATAATTACAATGTCAGTTTTTCTCATGTGGGTGTGATTTCAATTCCAGGAAGCTGTAGGTATGCTGAGCAGCCTGGGAGCCAGAAGAGACAGAAGCAGAAGCCCCCCAGAAGGGACTCCTCCATCAAAAGTCTTTATCCAGGGTAAAGAAAAGCCTCAACATCTGAGACAGTCAGACACCAGATCGTCAGCTCAGCAGTCCGAGACAAAGTTGGTGTCTCGTCAGTGTCATGAAACCTTTGTGCCAAAGATAGTGGTGCAGGAATACAGAGAAGAAAAGATGACTTCTCCTCCAATGCCATATACCTACGCACAAGCTGTGATGCAGACCAGGACAAAGTCACCACCAGAAGGCCAGGCTCAGACCTGGACAGAGACCTCTACACGAAAACAACAGCAAACTCAGGAACAAGGATTGATATCACAGCAACAGCTACTGCAGCAAGAACAACTCCACAGACAGATGGAAAAAGAGCTACAACAGCAAGAAATCAAGCAACAGCCACCACAAGAAGTGCAACAGCAGGAGCTGATGCTAACACAGTCACAACAAAGGCAGCAGAAGCAGGTGGACCAGCAGCAGCAGGTAGAAGTGCATCAATATCAAGTTCAGCAGCACGTAGTAACTCATGTACAGGTTCAAACACCGACACCAGAGCCCCACGAGCAGACTTCACCTCAACAACCACCTGTAAAGAAACTGCCCCTGAGCTCACAGGAGCTTCAAAGCAGAAAGGCTCAGGCTGTGAGGAACCGGCCCTGGCTTCAGAAGCCAGCCTCAGGAGAGCATAAAACTACAGCTCCAGCTCCAGAACAGGATTCCACTCAGGAACCAGTTCAGACTAGACAGACACAGCCGCAATCAGACAGAGAAACAGCAGGATCAGTTCAGGTTGTTCCTCCGCATACAGCCACCGCCAGGCTGCAGCCTGAAGCACATGCAAAGGTTACTGAGCAGCCTCAACAACCGCAAAAAGAACAACAAAAACAAATGCAGCAACCTCAAAATATAGTGCAGCAGCAACAACAAAAAGAGAAGCATCAGGAACAACAACTACAGCAACTGGAAAAACAGCGAAAACAACGGGAAAAGTTACCGCACCAACAACAACAGGAACAACAAAAACAAGCACAACAACCACAGCCTACTGTAAGACAGGCAGAACCGGATTCAGACATCAAAGCTAAATCACCGACCGTAACTATGGCTCAGCCTCACCCACAAACGAAGGCCCAAAATCAGTCACATCTCCAAACTATGGTTCAGTCTAAATCTCAGGCAGTGTCTCACGTGCCGTCCACAGGTGTGTCCCACACTACCACAGGCAGTCAGCAACCACTGAAGACCATGTCCCAAGCAAAGGTGAACCAAGGTCCATCACAGACACAAGTTCTTCCACAGCCCCAAGGCCCCACAAAGACACAGTCATTGACCCAGCCACAGACACAACAACAGTTCCAGCTCCAGCTTCAGACTCAGTCCCAAACATGCGTCCCAGCTGGACCTCAGCCACCTATGCAGCCACAGGGTCTAGCTCATGGCTCAGCTGTAGCTCAAGTGCAGACATGGGCTCAAGTCAGACCTTCTTCCCCTATGCAGGGCCCACTGCAGGGCCAAATTCAGCCTCCTGTGCCATCCCACATTCAGCTTCGTAGTCATCCACAGTCATGGGCCCCTGTCAGGCCCCCCTCCCCTAAGCCACCAACACATGTCCAGCCTCAAATCGATGCCCAGTCAATGGCCCAGTCAATGCCCCTGTCTCAAACCCATCCTCAGTCCATGGCCCAGCCTCAAACCCATGCTCAGTCCATGGCCCATGTTCAAACCCATCCTCAGTCAATGGCCCAGGCTCAAACCCATCCTGAGTCCGTGGCCCACTCTCAAACTCATGCTCAGCCAATGGCCCGGCCGAGTCATGCCCAACCTTCGACTCAACACCAAAGCCAAGCTCAACTAGTCCAACCTCAGGTTCATTCTCAGCCTATGACTCAGTATCCCACACAAGCTCAGTCAGTGGTCCAGCCCCCAGGCCATATTTCACAGGGCCAAATCCCTGCTTGGACTCAAGTTAGAGCCTCATCCCCAATGTCTACTCAGCATCCACAGACTACAGCACAACTTCCACATTACCCCCAAGGTTACTCCCAGGGTCAGTCTCCATCTCAGCAGTGGACACCTAAACAAGAGCCACAAAATCAAGCCAATGCCCAGCAGAGGCATCCAGTTCCCCAACCATACCCTCAGCAAATAGGTCAAGTTCCACAGTCTAAGGCATATCCAACAGTTCAGGCTCTACCACAGTGGCCACAAGCTGGGCCCCAGCTAGGGCCTCAGATAGCCCCCCCTGGGTATTCTCACGTGGGGCCATCATATCCTCAGCCTCAGATGCAGCCACAAACACAAACACAAACCTGGGCTCAAACACAACCCCAAATGAGTCCCCAGAGTTCCATGCAACAACAATCTCAGATGAGAGGTTATGATATGTTCCATATCCAGACACAACAAGGCCAAGTTCAGCAACAGACTTGGGTTCAGGCACCACCTCAACTTCAGCCCCAGCCTTATCCCCAGCCTTATGCCCAACCTTATTCACAGCCTCATCCCCAGCCTCATTCCCAGCCTCAATCTCAGCAATATTCACAGGTTCAGCATCAAAGTCAGCCTCACCCTCAGATGCAAGCTCAAATACCTCCCCAGTCACAACCACCACGCCAAGTCCGTCCTCAGCTTCCTTCACAGCCCCGGCTCCAACCTCAGCTGCAGGTCCAGTCCCAAACACACATCCAGACACAGCCATCAGTACAAGTAAAGCCCCAGGCCCAGACTCAGCAGCCTCAGTTCAATCTTCAGTTCGAGCAGCCACCTCCACAACCCATACATCAGGCCCAGCTCCAACTGCAACCGAAGATTCCGTCACCAACTCAACCAAAAGGTGAATCACCTCTGCAACCCAAACCTCCGTACCAATTAGCACCACAACCAGAGGTTCAATCACCAACTCGACCTAAGCTTCAGGCACCAACCCAACCCAAGGCTGAATCACTGCCACAACCCAAACCTCCGGCCCAATTAGCAACACAACCAGAGGTTCAATCACCAACTCAACCTAAGGGTCAGTCACCAACCCAACCCAAGGCTGAATCACTGCCCATACCTGAGTCCCAGTTGCCACCACAACCCATGGCTCAGTCATCAGTCAAAGCGGAACCCAAACTGCAGGCCCAAACAGCACCACTACCCGAATCTCAGTCATTAACTCAACCCAGTGTTCAGTCATCACTACCCAAGGCCCAATCACTGCCACAATCCAAACCTCAGGCACAATTGCCACCACAGCCCCAACTTCAGGCTCAGTCACCACCACTACCCAAGACCCAAACTGCACCACAATCCACGGCTCAATCACTCCCACAGGCCAGACCTCAGACCCAACCACTTCCACAGTCAAAACTTCAAACTCAGTCTCCTCCGCAACCCAAACCTCAACAGCCCCAAATTATTCTCCTCTCCCAGGTCAATGTGCTGCCTCAGTCCCTGGCTGAGTCACCAGACCTGTGCATTAAACCTCCAACCCTGGCCCAGGCGCCTCCCCAGGCTTACACAGAGGCTTATGCCAAGGCCCAGGCTTTGGCCAGAAATGGCTTTGAGGAAGCCAAGCACTGTCTGCAGGAACACATCATGGAAACCATCAATGTTTTTAAAGACAAATGTATATCGGCTGAGGAAGCATCAGTGAAAAAGGTAAATGTAATCACTGATAATCACTTTTGTATTGTGATATCATACTCAATGAGTAAAGTTAANAGAACAGTATACCCAGTTCGTTAAAACTACATTTGACATTTTAAACAGTCAGTGGGGAACCACATGGCACTCAGGAGTGGAAGAATTAAAATAGATCAAATCTGGGTGCTGTAATAACCTTTAATGGGGAGATATTTCCCCACGGGGACAAATAAAGCATCTATCTGATTTCAGATAAAATATGCCAAAATGAACTCACTATTTCTCTTTTTTCCTATTACAGTTTTTAACTGAAGTTTCTACTTAAATAAACTGATTTTCAAGGAACCAGTCTGCAATTATATGTGTATATGCCTTTCCCCTCAGGAGACTCTGAGGACCCTGGACCCAGAGTTGCTGGAGGAGTTCTTAAGAGCGGCTAAGGGCATGGAGGCCTTTTGTACCCCCTCACAGCTCAGAGACATGGAGTTCTACACCCAGTCTGTCAGGACACAGTGGGAGGTGAGACATAAAGTCACTTAATGTGGGAATTTAGTGTTAATGTGTGGGATTTTAATTGCTGTTAATAGGGGATTATTCACATTTGTTAGTTTTAATGAGGCTTCAATGTTTTCTTTGAGGTTTGCATGTGTCAGATAATTTTTTGTGCATGTCAACCATAAATGTCTTAAAACGGTTGCAACATTTTCTGCCTTTGTCAGCTTTTTTTTTTTCCTAGATATGAATGTCAGCAAATTGTTCATTGGCATGCATAAGAAGCATTCATATGAAAAAAAAAAACTTTTATTGAATAGTATGTTCTAACATGTCATGTGGTTTCTTTGAATT
>NTHP01000573.1:142898-163261 GCA_003416845.1 Oplegnathus fasciatus | reverse complement strand
ATTTTATTTTATCTCCCAGGCCGTGAGAGCTGAGATCTCAGGCTTTTTGCAGCAATTACGTTTTGAAGTAACAAGGAAAGACTTTAACACAGCTGCCCTGCAGTGTGAGATGCACTTAAGCTCCCGATTAGAAAACCAAGCACAGGTAGCTAAAGCTAGAGCTGAACTCTTGGCAGGTGTGCTTTGGTGGATGGGTATGCAGCCAGTTTATCTGCTCTGCTTATCTAACCTTTTTTCTCCTTCTTCTTTTTACGCCTCAAAGGAAACTCTGTCAGTGGGACTTGGTAATTGCGACACTTCATTCTGATTGGTCTTTAAGAGAGTGCTGTTTTTGTTAGGGTGTATTTACAGTACCATATAACACTAGTATATTGATTTTACTGTAACTTGCTGGGCCAGACAAACACAACAAAGTACTCATACACAACAAACTAAAATAAAGAACTAAATAAACTAATTTTGATGAACTTTTTACCTCACATAGTAACAATATAGAAGAAATCACACTTTCAGTTGAAAATTCTTTTATTTCTTGTGCTGTACTTCTGTGGGCTGCTGTCATCTGTTGGTTGGCTCATGTGTTGCAGTATGTCGGTCAAGCTGTCAAAACCAAACTTGAGACATAAATGAGATTCTGTAAGATTAGATGCTATTAAGCAGGACAAGCAACGTAAACATATTGCAACTCTGTGCAGTCTAAAAAACAAAATGACACCAAAAATTGCTGAACTATCGCAAAATAGGGTTTTAAGTTTAAGTTGGTTTGAATTGGTATTGTTAATGATCTGTCTTCAAATGTAGTTATTAACATACCTGTTTACTTACTGTTTTCACTCTTTCAACATTCACCAGGCTTGTATCTCAGCTGATGGCAGCTTTGCCCAGGCAGGACAGCACCTCGAGGCCTTGAAAGAGCTGTGTGACACCCTGAGCCCCGAGGATGCTCACCGCCTGGCCCAGACTCAGCTGAGGGAGTGTGAGACGAGGCTGGCTGCCATCCAGCGCCAGTTCAGCGGAGACAAAGACGCACCAGTCCCTGATTCTAGGTTATATATTATTAAGTGTGGAATACAGTCTTGTAGCAGCCAGTGAGCACTCGCTCCTTACAAAGCTGAAAAATACAAATATTGACAAGTTAGTTATTCTTTTACTGAATTGTACCCTAAATCGACCTACCTGTGTCACCGAAGTACAGTGTCTCACCCCATTGGCAGATTTTTTTTCTTGTCTTAATAAAAAATCTGAATATCAAGTTAAAATTCCCTATTAAACTTGATGTTTGGAGATGAAGGTGGATATGTTTTCTTTTTTTCTCTACACTGACATCTATTGAAATGAAGACTTCATGCACCAAACATTCCAGTCCATTTAAAGACAGATGCTGTCTTGTGCAGTAGTTAAGATAAAATGTTAAAGGGAAACACAAATGGAAATTATTATCCTTATTTGTGTTTTGAAGGATTCCTGTTGCCTTCAGTGAGGATCTGACCGCACAAAAGGAACCGACGAGACTAAGCGACAAACCCCAGGTCTCAGCTGAGGTATGACTCACTCTCATTGAAACCGTGTGTGCTTTAGGTTTAACTCAACAATTAGGAATCCTTTAAAACCTTTTTTCTACAAAACGTTTGCAGACCATGCTAGCTTGTCTCTAATCATAACTGCTTCACATTTCCGTGTTCTGCATTTATACCTGTAAGGATGCATTGTCTTCTACAGAAGGCCACTGAGCAGCTTGAGGGGTTTGAAATAACAGATAAAATGCTTTTACTCTTTTTCAGGTGTTTCAAGTGACAATGAAGACAGTCAGTGAGGAGAGGAAGGAGGTCGAAAAGCAGGCGTCAGTAGAGGAAGAGGTCACCAAAAAGGAGGCTTTAGAAAGGTAGACTGAATTTAGCACAGTCTAGACTTTGATAAGCTAACATAACATACAGTGTATTGATCAAATCTATTTGGAGGTCATTATATTCAGTGTTTAACTTGTATTCTTTGTTTGTTTAACTTATAACATCTCCAGATATGAGAATTGTAAGAGGACTCTGCAAGTACAACTGGCCATAAATGAACAGAGCATCAAGGATGTCCCCTCTGACTCCGTCTCTCTTAAAGGCCTGCATACACGGCTCCAGGAAATACAGGTACAATATAAGTCTGTGTGAATCAGAAACAGATTAACAATAATAATAATGAATAAATATGAACTAATTAGATTCAAAGATTGTCTCAATGTCTGAAGTTTACATTCTTTTTTTGTACTATATTTACTAAGTGGATCAATCCCCTGACATGCCAGTAATCTTGGGTTCCTTCCGACTCCTTCTTTCTCAGTTCCTGAGGCAGGAGACAGAGTCTCTGTGGTCTGAGTATGCAAACCAGTGCTCCCAGTGTTCCCAGTTGAGCGGGAACACTGGTCTGGAGCAGGAGAAGGCGGAGCTGCAGGACCAGTGGCGCAGCCAACAGTCCAACCTTCAGAGGAGAGGCAGCTCGCTGGGCGCCGCCCTCAGACAGATTGACTCCACCGAAAACCACATGGTGGACTTCACCGAACGTCTGGACCGCTACCTGAGACAGCCCAAAGACATCACTGCGTTCATGCTGGCCAACACCAACATCCTGAAAGATATTAAGGTCTTCTGTCAGCCATAAATACCTTTCTTGTGTTTAATTTTGTCTGTTTTGTCAGAAGTTATCTGTGCATTGATCGGTATTATTAATAGTGACTCCTCTCTGAGACCCAGATTTACTAGAAGTATGTGTGATACTGATCAGAAATTGGATGATCAAGACTAAAGGTGTGTTCCAACTAAACACAACTCACACATGTCCATGTGAGCTGAAAATGTTTCAGCTTGAGCAAAAGATTGCCGCTTATTCCAACGCTGTAGGAATCCATGAATGTATAGCGACCAGAGAAAAAAGGACTGAAACTAGTGGAAAATTTCTGTAAAGAAGTTAATTGACTAAAACAAAGACTGCAAGACACGCTGCAGGTCAAATTTGGGCAAATAAAGGAAAAAATGCTTTGCTTTCAGTCTGAAAGCACCTTAACATTAGCCTTACACCTCACACTACTCTTTGTCTCCCTTTGCGATAGGAACTGGATGACAACATCCAGAGCGAGCTGGACCAGGTGTCCCGGCTGGGCCCTGAATCTAGTGATCTGGACCCCAGAGACTGCTTCCCTTTCTCCCGTGAGGTTGAGACTCACAGAACCAGCCTGGATCAGCTTCGACAGCAGGTCCGGAAGAGTGAAGCAGCCGCCCGCGCCCTTGACCGCTTCCTCATGTCATTGCGTACTGTGGATGAAGACATCTCTGGAGTCCAAGGCGCCCCCTGCAGTGATGCTCAGGTACTACAGGACTGTCGCTCCAAGCTGGCTGTGATCAGGCAGAGCGTCGACAGTCTGAAAGAAAAGGCGCCTCAGCTGGATCTGCTCCTGCAGGGGGCCAGGCTGACAGTCACCAGAAATGGTGTCCCGGCCTCATGCCTGGACATGGTCACTACCCTGCTGAGAAAGCTGGAGGAGGCTGACAGTGGGCTGGCCAGCCAGCAGAAGGGCGTCCAGAAGGAGACACAGAGCAAGTCCCTGGGCCTGAGGAAAAGGACACTGCTGGGAGAGCTGAGGAAGCTGCAGGATACGATTGAAAAGCAAGGCCTGAAGGAGCCCACCATGCCTGCTGTACAACACAGGTGCGTGTTGTGTCTTTATGCTGATGCATACACAAGTTATTTCTCAGAATATAGATCTAAGACGTATTTAAAGACATTTACCTGATTTCCTAAAATAGTATCATAAAAATAATCTTGTACTTTCCAGGCTTCGTGCCCTGTCAGATTTGGAGGGTCAGCTGCAGGCCCAGCATGCAGAGCTCCAGAACCTCCGTGAACTTCAAGAGAAACAGGGAGGAGGAGAAGACCTCTTTCAGGAGCTGGAGACGCAGTGGAAGGAAACTCAGAGAGCTTTATCTGACAGGTAGGTTCAGCAGGAGAAGCATGTTCAGCTCAAGTAACTAAATAAATGGTAAACAAGTGAATTCAGCCACTGACCTCAGTCGACTAGTCAGTGTGGCTTCTACTGGATATGGATGTCTTTGATGAGAATGGTGATATTAGCTAGCAGGATATTTGTATAAGCTATTCTTACAATTTTGTTTATATGCTATGCTGACAGGTGCTCATAGCTACTGTCTGTGTAGCCAAAAGCAGAGTATGTCTGGCAAACACAAGGAGAGGCATCACTTTTGTTATTTTCTCCCTCTGGCAGGAAGAAGCAGTGCAGCGTCCTGCTGGAGCTTCTGAAGAAGTTCCAGAGCTGCCGTAGTCACCTGAGCAGCACCATGCAGAGAGCAGAGCAGGCGATCAGTGAGCAGGCTTCCTACATGGGCAAAGACAACCTGCAGAGAAGTATAACCAAGGTTAGTCCACAAAATTACATTTACATTCCATTTCAAATGAATTTGTCGTACGCTACGGCCAACCTGGTTTATTTGCAGAATTCCTTCACGTGCTGTTGATAGGATTCACATGTAATAAGAGTGTATGGACAAAATAACAGCCTTTATTTATAATGTGTATTTTATACAACAGTGCTTTACAAACATGATCAAAACAGCTTAAGATAATGAATAAGCAACATTTAAAATGTGTACTGTACATACACAGTAAATGTAATGAACCAGTAGATGGCAAACACTTTCTAAAATAACATCAGTCATTGTGTGTTCAGGTACACTGTATGTTCACATGTGTATGTCTGTCCAGGTCCGTGATATTAAGGAGGAGCTGGGTGGTCTTCGGGAGCGTATGGAAGAGATGAGGGGAGTTTGCAGACAGCTGCAGTCCCAACTGAAGATGTTCCCAGACTGCAGTGAGACTCCCTTTGAAGCAGAGGCCGACACACTCATGGACAACTGGCTGGATGTAAGTATCCATGCATGCATTCCCTAGAAATGAGATAGGAACATATGGATAGTGTACTTATCATATCTGTAAACAAAAGATGTTTAGATATCCCACTAAACCTGTGGCTTTGGCACGCCCAAGGAAGGAGACAGGAAGGAGAAGGATTTTTAAATTTTGATCCTGCGGCATGAAAATATGAAAATATAGTTTCTATGTAAAAAAAATCACATGGCTTGGCTCCACATCTCCTGCCTCCAGACCAGCTCTGTCTGTGAGAAATATTACAATAAATATTCACAAGTTGCACAAGTTAGAAAAAAGGAATAAATTCTAGTTTGGAAACCCTGATTGGAACACAGTTTTTAGATTAAGTTGACTGAATATTGCTGATTTTTGGTGCTCTTATAGGTGACAGAGAAGACAGATGCCTACATGGATAACCTTCGGGTGGGGCTGGAGCTGTGGGAGAAGCAGCTGATGCTGGGGGGAGAGGTGGATGGCTGGGCAGGGGCCAAACTGGCCCTGTTTGCAGAGAGCCATCCCTTCCACAATGAGCAACAAGTACTTGACATGAGGGTAAGATTCCCATGGAGGTCAAATTCTTATTGCTTCACAGGTCGCCTGAGCAACCTCCCGAAATGTGTATTCTTTAGTGATTTGAATGGAAAATCTTTTAAAGATTGTGTTAGGTCATCCCTGATCTTTAATTTCTCCCACTCATGTCATCTACATGACTTGTACTAAACTTTTCATTCCTTTATAGGATGAGATCCATGCCAATGAGGAGAATATTGAGCACTTCCACAAGAAGTCTGGGGAGATCCAGGAGATGCTGCAGAGTCAGGAGGCACCACTGGAGCTGCAGGTGAGTTCAAACGTTCAAAGTTGATATCCACATTCAATGCTTATAGTGCTGTATTCTGGCTCCTAGATTCAGTGTGTGTTTCTTTTACAATGTCTGTGTCCTTTTGACAATGTTTCCATAAGGTGATGGAAACCCAGCTGAGGAAGAGGATGCAGCAGGTGAAGGAGCTCTTCACTGACTGCACCGACGTCTTTGAGGAACTGATAGCTGTGAAGACACACCTCGCTGAGAAGCTAGAGGAGTGTCAGTCAGCTGTAGAGAGCATCCAGTGTTCTCTCAGTAACGTTGACGCTTCACAACCAAAGGTCGAAGCCCAGATACAGGTACACAGCTGTTGTGACTCTGTTTATTGTTTTGTTTAATAGACCTTATTATTGGATTTGCCCATTTTAGCCCATCATCTAGAAATCACATATACCTTATATTCCTTTGACCTGATTTGACCTCATGTAAGCATGATAATGAGGTCCTAATCCTAATTATATGTGAAATGGGATCACTGTCATTGGTGCGTTTGCACTCGTGATGTATGTTGGTGTGTCAGCATCTACCAAACATTGAAGTATCTGCCGAAAAAGTACTGTATCGCGTGGTAATATTGACAGAATTAGTATAATAAACACTGTATATCGTACTGGTATACCCTCTGAGGAATATACAAATTTTAGTACGTAAAATAAAGGATGTTATTCAGAAAAGGAAATTGGAATATTCTTTAAATAAGTTTTGAGCTTATTTAATTCCACCTCTCAGGTCCTATCAAATCAGTTTCACATTAGTGAGTCTGACCCTGACCCTTTTCTTCTGATTCTACTGTTACTAGAATAACCGCAATTTTCACTGTTTTATCTCTTGTCCTCACCAGGATCTGTGTGGTGAGCTAGAGGCTCAGGAGGAGCAGGCTGACGCTGTGTTGAAGGAGGTTGGTATGATTTCCAGTGTGGCCAGTCCTCAGGTACTGGAGGCGCTGTCTGTAGACTGCAGCAGGCTGAAGGAGGCCATCTCCCGCACCAAGGACATGATCCACCTGAAGAGAGAGGAGAGGGACAAAGGCCTGCTCAAGGTTATCAAAGGTTAGTGTTCAGTTTGTATCTTCCATGGATTTGTTTTCATTCATGTGCTGTCAATTATGATTTTTTTTTTTTTTAAGTAGTGTATGTTTTTATTTTGAAACATGGCAGGATTGCCATTGGGAAATGGACACCAAAAGGCAAAGTGCACACGACATCTTAGAAAGAGATGTCATTTTAAAGCCACATTTGTTAACTGTTTTTTATCAGTTCATAATCAGATCATGCAATGTCACGCCGGTTCAACATTGTCAGAATCGCTTACAGACATCTCTAAAAAGGTTCAAGAATAAAAGTTGAGTTACTCTAGGGCGCAGAAAGATTCCAAAATATATTTACAGAAACACAGCCCTGATATACCATTGGCTTATGAAGTTCTTAACATGTTGGCAAAAAACAAACATCCAGTGGACACAAAGCAACATTAGCATTATCTGGAGTGGTGTTTCTAGGTATCTGGTGAATATGCTCTATTTATGAATCGTATATGATGGTAATATTTTTTCATTTTTCTCCAGATGAAAAGCAGTCGTTTGAGGGATGGTTCCAGAACTTGCAGCTGTCCGTCAATGAGTGCTTTGAAAACCCTGAGAGCAGAACAGATGTGGAAACATCTCTGCAAAGACTCATTGTAAGTGGATGAATACGCTGGGTAATAAGATGGGTAGATAGATATAATGTAGATTGTTGGGTGATGGATGGGTCCTCACAGTTTCTCTCATGTCCATCAGGGTTTCTTGAAATCCAAGGATGCAGAGAGACGTCTGGACCAGCTGAAAGATCAGCTGGAGAGAGGTAGCCAGCAGGTTCCTCCCCAGCAGCTCTCTGAGTTCACCGATTGGCTGAAGGAGCAGCAGGAGGAGGTGGGCACGTTCAGAACCCACTGCCTCAACAGGCAGAAACAAATGGAGTCACTACTCAGTGACTTGAACAGGTAAGACTTCTTTGGTTCCCACAGGAAGTCTGCAAATGACTTTAAATACATTTCTGCCTCTGATAATGTCATAGCCACGCTGTTAAAAATGGCAACAAAGTGTAAAATCTGGCCTTTTTGATCAGGAATCTCAATAACTGCAGTGAAATGTTAAGTGTGACTGTAACCAGTAAGAAAACATGTCTTTTGACTCGTGTCTTTTGTTCTCCAGTCTGCAGAAGCAACATGATGGCTTCCGTGAGTGGCTGCACACCAAAGAAAAACAGTCCGTGCAGTCAGACAAAGTCAAACTTCTTCTCAAAGACCTTCAGGATGAGAGGTGATCTTCAACATTCATACAACTGGAAATATTCCAGCTCACATGTAGTGAAAAACAATACAATTTATTGTCCTGAGGATGCTTTAGGTATTAATGCACAAAAATGAGCATATCACACAAACTTCTTCACAACAACAATAAAGATGTTGCTGATTACTTACCACTATACTATACAGTGTCTTTTTATATTACCTAGTGTTGCTTTTATATCTTGTCTTTATGTTTTACAGTACGTAAAGCTCTTTGAAGCACTTTGCCTGTTGTTGTTGAAATGTGCTATACAAATAAATCTGCCTTGCCTTCCATGTGACAGCGATAGAGCCGAGACCCTCAGTGAGGTACTAGCATCAGTACGCAGACAAGGCGTCAGAGGTGAAAGCCTGCTGAAGGATGGTGATAACTTGATACAACGCTACCGAAACCTGCAAACCAGACTGCAGAGGCAGGCAGACGCCCAGAGCGCCCTGGAGGGGGAATTGGGCAAATTTAATACTCAGGCTGAGAGCACAAGGACCTGGATAACTGACACTCTGCAACCCCTCACCTCCCCTGGCAGAGACACCCAGACAGAGAAGATGAAGCACAAAGCACAGGTCAGTGAAAGGGGGTTTGAAGTCCTGTCTGATCAACATTAGAATATAGAGAAAATGACTAAAATAATAACTTCTATTAATATAACTAATAACAGTGAACTATTTCATAACTCATTTGCATGAACCGGGACAGTGAATGTGGCAGAAAGAAAGAGAAAACACAAAAAAAGCAAAACACACAAAAGTTTTCATTATTTTCCCATTTTGTCACCAGGCCATCCTGAACTCCAAGCCTGAGGGAGACTCTAAAGTGAACAACCTGAGAAGACAAAGCGAAAGTCTGTGTGAGCAGGAGGACCTGGAGGAGGGCAGGAAGCAAGAGGTTCAGCAGTCAGTCAGAGAAACAGAGGAGCAGTGGAGGAAGGCTCTGCAGACAGCTGGGGAGGCTCTCAACAAGGCGGAAACACAAGGCGTGTTAGAGAAGGACTTAGACGCTTTCAAAACCAAGAATGAAAATGTTCGGTCCTGGATTAGAGACCAGGAGCAGAACCTGCAGTCGCTTGGTGGTTGCATGCAAGTTGAAGAAAAGCTTCAGATTGCACAAGTGAGTGTAAAATGGTTTTGGATCAGTTTGTTAATGTTAAAATAATTTGTAGAACATCTTATAAAGGTTTGTTTTTTGAGAATAGAGGCAAAGTGGGCTCCTAAATGGATATTTGTTCTCTTCAGGCCGCTCTGAGCTCCAAGCCCGATGGAGATTCAAAGCTCCGAGATCTGAAGCAACAATGCCAGAGTCTGTGTGACAACCAGTGCTTGGACGAGAGCAGGAAACGAGAGGTTCAGGACGCAGTCAGAGACACAGAGGAGCAGTGGGAGAAAGTCGCGCAGGCTGCTGAGGAGTCTCTCAACAAGGCAGAGGCTGAAGCCGCCACTGAAAGGGACTTTGATGCTTTCAAAACCCAAAGTGAAAGCATCCAGACCTGGATTAAAGAGCAAAAGCAGAAGCTGTTGTCCCATGGTAGTCACATGCAGCCTGAAGAAAGGTTACAGGTCGCACAGGTGAGTTTACAGATCAGGTTTGACTTGCAAATCTCAGGTTGTAAAGTTTCTATTATCAGAAAATATTATTTCGTCTCAGTGTTGTTCTTTGTAATTTTGCCAATACTACTCAGACTATTTTCAAGCAGCAGATTGGATAAAATATTAAAATCGATACATGCTCATAGCTTTCACCTGGAATCACATGACATTATCATTATTTTGTCTGCACAATATTTTCTGTGATCAGAGTTCATTTTACACACTTTTTGTTTCACTACCGCAAAGAACACTGAACTGCTACTTTTTGCACAAAATATCCTACATCATGTTTGATGCAGTAATATTGACCTGTGACGAGTTTGTAGTTGGAGTGGAGTCTAGAGCAACTTCTGATCTCTTAGTTCCCACACCACCATTTCTGTGTCTTCACCTTCAGGCTGTTACGACCTCCAAACCTGAGGGAGAGTCCAAGGTGCTCGACCTGAAGAGACAAGGTGAAAGTCTGTGTGAGCATCTGAAGGAGAGCAGGAAACCAGAGGTTCAGCAGTTGCTGAAAGACACAGAGCAGCAGTGGAGAACGGTTCTGCAGGCCGCCAGACAGGCAGAGCTCCGAGGCCTTTCAGACGACTTCGACACTCAGAGTAAAAACACTCAGTCCTGGATCAGAGACAGACAACAGAAGCTACAGTCTGTGGGCAGTCTCACACCACCTGAAGAGAGAAGTCACACAGCTCAGGTCTGTTTGAACTTGTTGTACTGTAGTAGCAATCTGTTTTCTGGATTTTGAACAAGATATAAGCATTAGTAAAGTCACTTTAAGACTGATGTTGATGTTGATGTTGGGGATTGATAGTGTCTTGGAATGAACTTTGGAATTTGAACCACGTCATAAGTTTTGGAAGCCAGAAAACTCAACATTAGTATGCTGCAAAGTGCAGCTTATTTAGATAACAAGGTGACCGTTCCTCAGGCAACACCTGTAGGACAAACTTTACATCTTGTGGTGGTAAAAATTTAAGCGTAGTTTTTCTGATACACATAATATAGCCCAACTCTTCCTCCCCTTCATTCCTTGTTTTAAATGTCTAAAGTTTGAGTCAGTCATGTATTGCATTTAATGAATATTGTGTGTTTTGTTTGCAGACCATCTTGAGCTCCAAACCTGAAGGTGACTGTAAGGTAAACAACCTGAGGAGGCGAGGCCAGAGTCTGTGTGACCATCAGGACGCAGACGAGGGCAGGAAAGTCCATGTTCAGCAGACAGTCAGAGACACAGAGGAGCAGTGGAAGACAGTCCTGCAGGCTGCTAAACAGGTCGACGCTGCTGCAGGGGCTGAGATCACCCAGGGGACTGAGAGGAGAAAGTTGGAGGTAAGAGAACTCGATATAAAGTATCCAGAATGACTTACACTGAGTGTTATAATAGTATAAAATCGTGTGCTGTCATTGAAAGTCAGTAGAGAAAGAATATCTATTTAATTAGTTAAAAATCATTAATTTAGTTACCTGCGCAACAACTTCTGTTTCTGTTCTTTCTTTGTTCATTAGATAGAACTACTTAAAAGTACATGTAACACAGAAAAGCATGTTTTTTTGCTCTGAGGGGAGACTGCCTAACAGTGCAGGGGCTCCACCCAAAAGGCGCAAAGCTCCTCTTCTTCTGTACTGCTAGTCTGAACACGGTGGCCTTTATAACTAAGAACCTTGCCGTTGGAAAAAAATCAGCTCATTCTCAACCTATAAAACATTCTTGATGTAGATCTACTGTGAATGTACGATGATGTGTATTACTTGGACTATATTTTATAAGTAAATATTTGGTACACTTTGGTCCGAAGTGTCAGAACAATGCATGAATGGCAGCAAAATAAGTGTGAGCAGTGAGAGTGTATGATGAAGAAGTGCTGCGTAAACATGAGCGAGGCAAAAAGGGCAAGAAAGTTCCCCCCCTTCCTGTTGAAGGGCGGTTTTCATTGATCCATTCTGAACCACCTCTTTATGTAAGTATATTTTCCTTTTCAGCTGAGAGAATTTGATACCCATCAGCAGGACACTGGCAGCTGGCTTACAGACCTCCAGCGACGACTGGACTCCCTGAACAGCCAGACCAAACCTGAGGACAGACTGCACACAGCTCAGGTGAGCCGATGGGTCATGTTACATCCTCTTTGTTAGCACAAAATTACATTTATAATATAAGAGGTTTTATGATGAGTTTTTCTCAAATTCAACTGCCGGTACGATATCTTTAAAACCTCTTTAAGCTCATAGTTTTGTTTTTGGTCACATTTACTGTATGGTTCAGTCTCTGCGTTCTCATCAACCCTGTATTCATTTAGTCGGTCACATGCTAAAATGAATAAGCAAGTTTGTGTCCCAACCAAACAATAATGGTTTCATGGCTTCAGCCAGAAATAAAGTCTTAACTTTGAGATGTGACTTCTCTATCTTATCCCCAGGCCATTATGAGCTCCAAGCCCGAAGGAGACTCCAAACTCCAGGAGCTCAAGAGACGAGGCCAGAGTTTGTGTGATCAGGATCTTGAGGAACACAAAAAACAAGATGTTCAACAAAAAGTAAGAGGCGCCGAGGAGCAGTGGACGAGAGTCCTGCAAAATGCTAAGCAAGCCCTGGATCAGTCTGAGAGGCAGTGTGCTCTGCAGGACCAGCTGAGGGACTATGAAGCCTTGAAACAAAACACCAGAACCTGGCTGGAAGACAAGCAGCAGAGCCTCGTCTTTTTGGATAGCGAGACAGATCCAGAAAAGACGATTAACACTGCACAGGTCAGTTTGAACAATGAAAGGTTTGGCAAAAACATATCCCTCTGTGCTAACATAAAAGTTATGTTAAGCGTGACGTTTAGCTAACTGGCATGCAGTTTTTGGTCTTTGGTCTTGGGTAAATTAATATTAGACTAAATTTTGTGAAGCATCTCTCAAGTTTTCATTCCTTTACTTGTATATACTTTCTTCATCCAGAGCAAAAATAGGTTTGTTTTTTGATATTAATATTTCATCACTGCTAATCAAGGCACATGTAGGCATTGCCCTTGTTGGTTGAGGATATTTCCATGAAATATGGTGGTGAACTGGATCTTAGATTTCCATGACTGGATAGATTTATTAAGATGTTACAAAAAGAGGTTTGGTGTTGGCAGTAAAACAATTTAACTTAAAACTGAAGTAACAGGATTGATTTGAGCGCTCAGAGACAGGACTGATGGGTTTTTTGTTATAAAAACGCACACTGTGCAACACTCATATCTTTTTACCTGTCTGTTAACAACACTTCGTAACTTCCTCAGACTATTCTGAGCTGCAAACCTGAGGGAGACTCCAAGCTGACTGAACTGAGGAGACAGAGCCAGAGCCTGTCTGACCAGGAGGACCTGGAGGAGACCACGAGACGAGAGGCTCAGCAGACGGTAAAAGATTCAGAGGAGCAGTGGAGGACAGTCCTGCAGTCCGCTGAGAACACTCTTAAGAAAGCTGAGGTCCAGTACTCGCTCTCTAGGGAGCTGGAGGCCTTCCGTACCCAAGCAGGGAGCACCAAAACCTGGGTTAAAGAGCTGCAGCAACAGGCCAAGTCCAAAGGGAGCGGCACACAGGGCAGCCGGGCTCAGATAGAGGACAGGCTGAACACAGCACAGGTAAAACATAAAATTCATTAATCATTGTTTATAACTACAGGGAAATTCATCAAATAAAATGTCATTATTTTGCAGACTTGGAGAAAAATAGTATCATAATTGATTTAAGTATAATCAGAAAAAGAAAAGATGATTTTTCAAATAGTGGATATTCCTTTTCTTTCTTATATCTGGTCGGTGGACACATGACAGCAGTTTTACAGAAAAATATATATCTAATAAAAAACTGTACTTGACACTGTCTTTAGGTCATCTTGAGCTCCAAGTCCAACGGTGAGGCTCAAGTGATGGGGTTGAAGAAACGAGCACAGAGTCTCTGTGAGCAAAAAGACCTGGAGGGAGACAAGAAACTGGAGGTTCAGCAGACGTTCAAAGACACTGAGCAGCAGTGGAGGACGGTCCTGCGGGCTGCTGAGGAGACACAGGGGTACAGGAAGCTGTTTTTAAACTTATTTCCTTTTATATAAATGTCACTCTACAAGCTCAGCTACAGATGCAGAAGCTTGTTATTACGGTTCAGCCCTCTGTGGCTGCAGGCATCTGTATAAGTGTCATTAAGCAACACACTACGTTCCAGTCTGTGATCACTTGAATTTGAAAGTTGAATTAAGACCGAATTAATTGGGATTCTGATTTCTAATCATCTATCTATTATCTGCTGTTACCCATCAGACAGTTGAAGGGTGTTGTGGAGCGCCTGGTGTCCTGTCAGTGCCAGCGAGGTGAGGCTGATGCCCGTCTGTCTGAGCTTCAGAAGCAGACCTCCAGCCTGCCGCGTGTCTTCCCCTGGCCGGGCCTGGGAGAGCGGAGGCAGGCGGTGGAACAGGCCCGGACCCTGCTGGACCAGAGCACAGCTTTGGCCCCCGTCCTCTCAGATGTCCGCACACAGGTAAAGACCTCACAGGAAAGCGACTTCAACGGTTTGTTTTTGGAGTATTATTAATGTTATATCAGCTCATAATAAAACTTAAAACCTGAACATAAAGTTTAAAACATCTTCACTGTGTTGCACTGTTCTCCTCAAGGCTGCAGAGCTGTTTGAAATCACACAGGACCGTGACTGGTCCGATCCCTCCTGGGCAGCCAAGGAGGAGTCCATTCCAGCATTGCTGAAAGAGCTTACTGTGAGTTCAGCACTCTGTAGTGACAATCCTAAAAAAATATAAGAAATATCTTTATTGTTCACTTTTTTAATAATTTCATTTTCAGACCTTCTAAATGTGTCAAAAAACTGTTCATAGTCTGTTCATAGTGTAAATGTACTGTATATATATTATGTTGATGTAAACATGTCTAAATATGACATGACTCTGTTAACTCTTATGAATCAGTAGTTAATCAATATTAGTAAGGAATGAAATGTTTTCCATTCATAATGTGTCAATTTTTGAAAACAACATAGAAAATGCGAGTGACTTACATCTTTTACACTTTATTATCAGTGGACTTTTTTATTTATGGGCAGTTGTGTCTTTATAACACTGGAATGTTATATTATAAAACTAGGTGAGGTCTCTTCAAATAGATGAAAGTTAAAACTGTATTATTAAGCTTCTCCATTTAGCACAACCACGACTATCATCCTTTTTCTTCCTCCTCTGCCTGAAAGAACAATATCATCTCCGCTGGCCCACTCCATGATCCATTTGTTTCTCTTCAGTCTCCCTTTAAAAGTAGAACACTTCTTATCTAAACGTATTTTATCTGGCTTAACAAATAAGATAGTAACAAGAGTTTCACTGATGGCTTAGTAACTCTGTCTGTGAAAATAAAACTGCTTTTGGTTTCAGGATGCAGTAGCTAACCTGGAGCAGGGCATCCTGACGGAGAGGCAGTGCACCCAGCTGGTGGAGCAGCATGAAGCAGCCCAGGACTGGCTGCGGGAGCAGGTTAAAGGCCTGGGACCTCCTCCAGCAGACAGACAGGGTCTGCACAGCGCTGTCAACACTTTGAAGGTCAGATAATAAAACGCATAATTGTTAGTTGGATTCCTGACAGAAGCCAGTGGCACCTTTTTTTTTCTGTCACTGAAAATATGTATGTTGTATTGCACCAAAGTGAAGAAATCCCTTTACTAGTAACAAATCAATACATTTCTAAGACATTTTAGGAAGACATCGAAGACATGAAGCTCCATGTTTGGAAAGTGTATGCATGTTCAGTTTTTCACTAATGAATCGCAAAAGAGATGTGAGGCATGATGTAGTCATAACAACTGTTATTTTAAGAACTGAACAATGCCACCAAATCTTTGACTTTTTGAATATTTTAAGTTTTTACAGCTTCTAACCTAATAGTCAAAAGGTCTTTCCAAGGATGTGAAAAACTGTTCTTAATCTGGTTCTCGTCTTTCTCCCTCCTGATGACAGGCTTTGCTCCAGACAGTGGACAGGGAACAGAGAGAGATGAAGGAGCTGGACTCTGCCAGGGACAGTTTGCTGAGCCTTTGCACCCCTGGAGGTCGGGATGCCCTGACCCTGGAGGTCAGCCATCTCCATGACCTCTGTGCCACCTCGGAGCAGGAGGTGAGGGAGCGCCTGACGGCCTGTGAGACGCGGCTAGAGGAGCTGGACAGTCAGCTGGCCAAAAAGGCTCAGGGGCTGAAGGAGAGAGCTGCAGCCCTGCAGTGGGAGCTCCGTTCTCTGGACCAGGCGCTCAGTTACAGTGAGCCACAGAACAACATCGCTCAGCTACAACAGCACTGGCACAGCCTTCAGGTTATTACTACTGTATTTGTCCAAGCACAAAATCTGATGTAACTACCCCTTTTAGTCCCCTTTTATTATATAACTAGGTTATTCCCACAAATAAACGTAAAGAAAAGAGTTATGTACAGTAAATGAATATTGAAGTTGGTAGCTCACATCAATAAATGTAAAATCGCTGCCATGTTCCATCTGCAGACATGTGAGTATTGCTAACGTGATGCTGTTGCAGACATGTGAATATTACTTACGTTATGTTGATGTCCTTCACCTGTTAGAACTGTGAGAAGTCACTGGAAGATTTGGGTGTCAAAGTTCATGACCTTTGCCAGGAGGTAAAGGCTACACCTGCCACTGACGAGCTCCCAACAGAAATTAACTCTGCGGTGGAGTCCTTATGCCAGCAACATGACAGGTACCATGTTCTTACAACTGATGTCATTTTCTCTCTGTTGAAGTAGAACTGTCACAAATAGATCAATACAAAAACACTATGTGGTGATTAATTATGCCTCTGATTGTTACCCAGCTCATAAGATTTTACCACTTTATGTTTGATTCATATTTTTGCTTCGCTCAAGGTATACACAGGAAAGAGATGGTCCGACACAAACCAAACTCACATGACACGCATTAACATCTGTCCTATCCTCAGCTGGCATCCCTCAATTTCAATTTAGCTTTCAATTATTCTTAAGTACCACCAACATGCCTTAGTGGGTCATTCTGCTCTTGATCAATGACATGGAAACACAGAGTTCTCCTGATTTATAACCTGTTTGAAACATCCAAAGATGACATCCTATCTAATGCCTGGTTTCTTGAACCAACCAATACGACTCACATCTATAGATAAACACTTCTCTTGTTATTTGTTGTGCCAGAAAATTATGTTTTAATATGTTCTTGTGCTTGCAGTTGTTCCTTTTGTTTTTTGCTGAAAAAAAGTGCCTGTTTCACTTTTATCTCATCTAGTATAGTACATGCAGATACCAGCAAAATATTGCATTTACAATAAATGTGATTCAATTATGTCTACAGTCTAAAGTCCAGGCTGAGTGAGCGTCAGGGTACCTGCTCTACAAACACAACTCGCTGTCTGATGGACTGTCTTCACGCCCTTCAGGAATGGAACAACAGCAAACCATCAGAGTCCAAATCTTCTGTGCAGGTTTCTGTCTTTTAATGCATTTACTGTTTTGCTAGGCAATGTAAATACTTTGTTTCAGTAAACATTTGTGTAGTTAAATACATCCGAGAGCCTCGTAGTACATCTAGTCTTCTTCTTCTTGTGAGTTTGGTGGCAAAAACACTGTATACATTAATTGAAAGAGAAAAAAGACTTTGTAAAGAGGTTGTGAGTTAAGGGATTTGTGAAGTGTTACATTTCAACTCGACGGAGCACTTGTCAGTGGCTTATTTATGCTGCAGTGTGTCAATTTAGTCATGACATTTCATGATTTTTCATCACTACAAACATTTTTATTCTATTCCATTTTTTCCTCCTGGTGTTAGGCGACATTAGAGGAAGGTGAAAAGTTACAGGTCAACCTGCGGGAGGCGCTTTCTCACCGGAAGTTTCTAACAGACTGTTTGATGCCGGTCATGTTTGAGAAACTGGAAAGAGACGGTTCAGAGACACTTAGAGAAGCAGACACCCATAAGGCTTGTCTCAGCCAGAGCTTAAAGGTATTTAAATCATGTTAAATGGATTTACAGTATATATCTTACGGAATTCATTAAATTAACAAAATGTTATATTTAATAAACAGTTAAGTAACTCTGTAGTAATTAATGCACTTTTTATCCTTTCATTCAAGGAACTTGATAAAAGGAGTAAACAAAAGTTGCCTGATGTCCATGGTAACCTAGAGGGGACAAAGACATCTATAGTGGCCCCACCGCGAAAAAACAAGCGCTCACCTGAGAAAAAACATCAAGCTACACTACAGAAAAACATTCCCTTAACAGAAAAATCTACATCTATTGAGGATGAATTGCCAGTTTCAGCTGAGCTGCAAACTAAGGCAAAAACATTAAAGCCTACTGTGACAGCGGTCATGGAAGACACAAAAGTTACTGGTGTGGAGCAAACCAGAATTGAACCAACAAAAAAGAAATCTCAGAGTCCAGCAGAGCCTGTTGGAACTGAGCAAATGAAACCTGCTGTTGAGGAACATGTACTGATCCAAAAGGTCATTGAGCAGTCTGCACCTAGTGTTAGTGAGAACACTACACCTGTACCATCCAGGAGAAAGTCCAAGACTTTGGCCACTGATACAGAGCCTGTCCAGACTAAGGAGCCTGAAATGGTGAAAACTGTTATTACTCAAGGCTCACCCAGAAATCCATCAGGAACAGCTGCTGTGGAAGAAACAAAGAATATAGCAACCATTATTCTAGCTGTATCAGAGCCATTCACTACTGTCCCTGTAACAACAGATGTTGTAAGTGAACCCACCAAGAAAGTGCACGAGACCCTGAAATCTTCCATTACTAAGTCAGTCACAGAGCAATCTGAGACAACGGTTGTTGAGCAAGCCAAGCTTGGACCTACCAGTAAAGAGTCAGAGAGTCCAGACATGTCCTTAATGATTACTGTGGCAAAACCTGCACAGATCAAGGGTGACTCTGAGAATCGGAAGTCTCTCCTAACTTCAGCACCTATCACAGAAACAGGTGCTGAGCATCCTAAGTCTGTACCAAAAAGACAAGAGTCAAAGAGTTCAAAAGTTTCCACAACTTCAGTGCCAGTAGCTACCCAGAGTAAAACTACTGAATACTATGCAGAGGTTGAGGAAACTAAGAAAGAACCTAAGAATGGGAAGACTTCTTCAGCTGCACAGGTGATCACACAACCAGTCAAAACTGCTATTTTGGGAGAAAGTAAACTTTGCACAGAACTTTCTGACAAGGACAAAACACATACCATGGAAAAGCATGACAGTCAGATATCTTTACTAAGATCCAAAGAGCAAACTCCACAGGTGGTCACAGAACTAAGTGAAACTATTGTTGTGACAGAAAGTAAGGTTACTCCAACCAAAAGATCAAAGGGTCCAAAGCTCTCCTCAGAACATGCTACCAAGGAGGTGGCAGAGACTAAGCAAGAGCCTGGAGGTCAGAGGCCTTCATTGAGCTCCAGAGCGCAAACTGAAACTGTTGTTGTGGAAGAAACAAAGAATATAGCAACCATTATTCTAGATATATCAGAGCCATTCACTACTGTCCCTGTAACAACTGATCCTGAAGTTATACCAATCAGGAGGAAGTCAAATAGTCTTGAGGTTGCCACAGTTCCAGCGTCTGTATCTCCCCTTGGTAGAATTACTGGTGCGGAGCCTAAGGAAACAAAAGAAGAACCTGAAAATGATCCCACAACCCCAGAGTTTGTTCAAGGGCAAGCTGAAACTGCTGTTTTAGAACAAAGTATGTTTCTGCCACCCAAAAGAAAGTCAAAGAGTACAGAACTTCGTCTTAAACTTACTGACACTGAGGCACAGACAAGAGAAGAACCTGATGGTCAAAAATCTCCTTTGAGTTCCAGTGACCAAAATAAAAGTGTTGTTATTGAAGAAACAAAATTTGTACCGACCAAAAGAAAGTCAAAGACTGGTGACTTTACCACAACTTCTGAGACAGTTACCCATGTTAGATCACCTGATGTGGAGCCTGAAAAAAATAAGAAAGAAAAAGGAAAGCTTTCACCAACCAAAAGAAAGTCAAAGGGTCTGAAACTTTCCCCAGAACTTGCTACCACAGAGCTGATACAGACCAAGGAAGAGCCTGATAGTCAGACACCACGTTCAACTCTAGAGGTGGTCACAACAACAACTGAAATTACTACTGTGGAAAAAGATAAGCTTTCACCAACCAAAAGAAAGTCAAAGGGTCTGAAACTTTCTCCAGAACTCGCTACCACAGAGCTGGCAAACGACAAGGAAGAGCCTGATAGTCAGAAGCCCCCTTCAACTCCAGAGGTGGTCACAACAACAACTGAAATGACTGCTGTGGAAAAAGGATGAGCTTTCACCAACCAAAATACAATCGAAGGGTCTTAAACCTTCTCCAGAACTCGCTGTCACAGAGCTGACAAAGACGAAGGAAGAGCCTGACAGTCAGAAGCCACCTTCAACTCAAGAGGTGGTCCCAACAACAACTGAAATGACTGTTGTGGAAAAAGATAAGCTTTCACCAACCAAAAGAAAGTCGAAGGGTCTGAAACTTTCCCCAGAACTTGCTAACACAGAGCTGACAAAGACCAAGGAAGAGCCTGGCAGTCAGAAGCCATCTTCAACTCCAGAGGTGGTCACAACAACTGAAATGACTGTTGTGGAAAAAG
>NTHP01000573.1:96447-140854 GCA_003416845.1 Oplegnathus fasciatus | reverse complement strand
ACAACAACTGAAACTACTGTTGTGGAAAAAGGAAAGCTTTCACCAACCAAAATACAGTCGAAGGGTCTGAAACTTTCCCCAGAACTTGCTACCACAGAGCTGATACAGACCAAGGGAGAGCCTGATAGTCAGAAGCCATCTTCAACTCAAGAGGTGGTCACAACAACAACAACAACAACTGAAATTACTGTTGTGGAAAAAGAAAACCTTTCACCAACCAAAAGAAAGTCAAAGGGTCTGAAACTTTCCCCAGAACTCGCTACCACAGAGCTGACAAAGACTAAGGAAGAGCCTGATAGTCAGAAGCCACCTTCAACTCAAGAGGTGGTCACAACAACAACTGAAATGGCTGTTGTGGAAAAAGATGAGCTTTCACCAACCAAAAGAACATCAAAGGGTCTTAAACTTTCTCCAGAACTTGCTACCACAAAGCTGACAAAGACCATGGAAGAGCCTGAAAGCCAGAAGCTGTCCTCGACTCAAGAAGTGGTCACAGCACCAACTGAAATTACTGTTATGGAAAAAGGAAAGCTTTCACCATCCGAAAAGATGTCAAAGGGTCTGAAATCTACCTCAGAACTTGCTACCACAGAGCTGATGGACCTCAAGAAAGAACCTGACAGCCAGAAGTCTTCAGTGAGTTCCAGAGAGCAAACTGCTGCTGTTGTTTTGGAGGAATTTACCATACCAGCCAGAAGGAAGTCAAAGACTCTTGGCGTTTCCACAGCTGTAGAGCCAGTCTCTCCTCCCGGTGGAAGTACTGACATGGAGTCTAAGCAGGCTAAGGACGAACCTGAGAATGGGAAGGCTTCAACTGGACAGGTAGTCACAGGAGTGATTGAAACTGCTATTGTTAAAGACAGCAAGCTTTCCACAACCAAAAGAAAGTCAAAGAGTCCAAAGGCTGATTTAGAACTTTCTAGCAAGGAGCTGACACAGACCAAGGAAGAGCCTGACAGTCAGAGGCCATCTTCAACTGTAGAGGCAGACACAGGACTAACTAAAATTACTATTGTGGAAAAAGGAAAGCTTTCACCAACCAAAGGAAAGTCAAAGGGTGTTAAACCTTTCACAGAACTTGCTACCACAGATTCAACAAAGATCAAGGAAGAGCCTTACAGTCAGAAGCCATATTCAACTTCAGAGGTGGTCACAGCGACAACTGAAATTACTGTTGTGGAAAAAGGAAAGCCAACACCGAACAAGGAAGAAACTGATAGTCAAAAGTCTTCATCGAGTTCTAGGGAGGACATTGAAACTGCTTTTGTGGAAGAAACTAAGCTTGTACCAACCAGGACAAAGTCAAAGAGTCCAGAACTTTCTGGAACTTCACAGCCTGCTCATATGGAACCTGAACAAACTAAGAAACGATCTACAAGTTCAGAGAAAATTGAGATTGTTAGTGAAAGCCAGCCTTCAATCAAGGATGATGTTAAGTCAACTGTCTCTCAAAAAGTGGAACCTGCCGAGGAGAGTCAAACTACTGTTAAGAACGTCAGTCCAGTATGTGAGAAGTTGACTGTTCAGGTTGGTAGCACCATTCAGGAACTGCCAGGAAAGAAAGTGGCCACAGTCATTCTGGACACATCTGAGGTTTTTGTACAGACAGCTGATACTCACCCATTGATGAGTGCTGAGAGTATACATATTCAGACCCCTGGATTGGTGAGGGTTGATACCACATTTGCGCAACCATCAGAAAAAGTGGATACTTGTATTTCATCTCCTCATGCTGAACCTTTGGAATCTGTCTTGACACCCATTTCAACCATGGCTGAACCTCCACAGTTACAAGAGCCTAAAGTCAGTTTTAAAGAGGCCCCGGAACAAACCGTTACCCATTCTACAGAGAGAGACTTAAGTACAGTGCCTCAAACAAAACCACCTCTCTCCACCGAACCTACTGACACACCACGTTTGGCAGACTACATAGACAAGTTATGGAAAAACACAGAAGACATTCAGAAGAGATATCTGGTCCTAGATCTGCCTGAGACAGGAGTCAGCCAGATATGTGAGATAAAACCAGATCAACCAGAGGCAGAGACTGTGGCTGAAAGTGACTCCACTCAGCCTATCTCTGCTGTTTTTGCAGTGGCACGGCCTCATACGGCAGAGTTTTCCGAAATAAGCTCATCTAAGCAAGACATAATGAAACCAGAAACAGAAACTGGGAGTCAGCTGAAGCTCTTGGAAACCACACAGGAAAGACCCAAAGAAGACAAGGAACATGGTGTCAAAGAAGAGTATGCTCAAGTATCAACACATGACATTCATGATGCATCTAAGAGCCTGGAAGAGAAGTCTGTTAGAATGGAGGAAATCCCTAAGGGGGCTGAAGTGCATGTTTTACAAATGAATACACAGACTGGTATACACAAGCAGGAACACAGAACTGTCGCAACAGACAGGAAGCCAGTGGTGGATATGCACCAATCAAGTATACAGTGTAAGACAGAACCACAAAGCAAGGATATGACTGCTACTGATGTTCAGCCAGAGAAGATTGCAGTTAAGATGACCAGGGTAGAAGTGCAAGAGGGCATTACTAAATGTCAAGACAATCTGGATAAAAGTGACTCTACACAACCCACCACTGCTGTTGTTGCAGCAGTGCAACCAAGTGAAGCAAAGACAACATTTGCAGAAAAAAGCTTATCTGAGCAAGACACAGTGAAACCAAGCCAAACGTTGGAGCTCTTGAGAACCACACAGGAAAGACCGAAAGAGTTCAAGGATTATGATGTCCAGGGAGAGCATGGTAAAGTGTCGACACATGATGTGCATGATGCACCCAAGAGCCTGGATGAAACGTCTGTTAAGAAAGTCCACTTGGGGCCAGAAGTGCGCATTCTACAACTAGATATACAGACCAGTCCAGAAGAGGAAAACAGGATAGATATTGTTCAAACAAGTATCCAGAGTGAAAGAGTGCCAAGAAACAAAGATATGACTGCTGCTGATGTTAAGCCAGAGAAGGCTGCAGTTAAGATGACTACGATAGATGTGCGAGAAAGTAGTACTGAATGTCAAGACAATGTGGCTCAAAGGGACTCTGCCCAACCTTCTCCTGCTTCTGAATCATTGCAACCACACGAGACAGAATTCATAGAAATAAGCTTATATGAGCAAGACATAGTAAAACCAAGCCAAACTGAAACCAAGATAGGGCTCTTGACAACCGTACAGGATAGACCTACAGAGGTCAAGGAACATGGGGTCCAAGAAGAGCATCCTAAAGTGTCAACACATGGTTTGCCCGATGTACCCAAGTGCCTGGATGAAAAGTCTGTTCAGATGGAGAAAATCCACATGGGGCCTGAAGTGCGTGTTTTGGAACTAGATGTACCCACAAGTCTTGAGGAGCATGAAAACACATTTGTCACGATTGCAAAACAGCCAAGGATAGATGTAGTTCAAACAAGTATCCAGAGCGAAAGAGTGCCTGAAAACAAAGATATGACTACTCCTCATCTTAAGCCAGGGAAGGCTCCAGTTAAGACAAGAGTGGAAGTGCAACAAATCAACACTGAAAGGCAAGAGAATGTGGCTCAGAGTGACTCCACTCAATCTATCTCTGTTGCATTTGCAGCAGTGCAGCCAAGTGAAGAAGAGACAACATTTGCAGAAATAAGCTTATCTGAGCAAGACACTGTTAAACCAGGTGACACAGTGATTAAGTTAGAGCGCATGAAAGCCACACAGGAAAGACCCAAAAAGGTCAAGGGTTGCGACGTGCAAGAAGTGCATACTAAAGTGTCGACAAAAGACGTGTGTGATGCACCCCAGAGCCTGGATGAAAAGTCTGTTAGGAAGGAGAAAATCCACAAAGGGGCTGAAGTGTGCATTTTACAACCAGATACACAGGCCACTATAAAGGCGCATGAAATCACTTCTGTTACGATAGCAAAGACGCCAATGATTGATATAGATCAGACAAGTATCCAGCGTGAAAAGGTGCCAGAAAACAAAGACCAGGCTTCAGCTGATGTTCAGCCAGAAAAGGCTACAGTCGAGATGACCATGGTTGAAGTGAAGACCAAGGAACATGGTCACCAGGAACAGCTTCCTAAAGTGTTGACACATAACATGGATGACATACCCAAGACTATAGCTGATGTTCATCCTGAGAAGGCTACAGCTCAGACGACAAGAGTAGAAGTGCAAGAAATGAGTACTGAAAGGCAAGAGAAGCAATTGGCTGAAAGTGACTCCACTCACCTACCTACCTCTGCCGTTTTTACAGCTGCTCAGCCACATGAGCCAGGGACAGAATTTGTAAAGTTAAGCTTATCTGAACAAGACAAGTTGAAACCAAGCCAAACTGTTGCTCAGCTAGAACTCTTCAAAACCACACAGGAAAAACCCAAAGAGGGCGAGGATCGTGGTGCCCAGGAAAAACATGCGTCATCACGTGACATTCATGATGTACCCAAGAGCCTGGTTGAAAAGTCAGTTAAAAAGGGAGAAATCCACATGAGTGTACATGAATACAAAACTGTCACAATAGAAAAGGAACCAAGGATGGAATCAAGTATCCAGTTTGAGACAGTTAAAGAAAGCAAGGATGGGACCACCACTGACGTTCAGCCTGGCAAGTCTGCAGTTAAGATGACCAGGGTAGAAGTCCGAGAAAGCTTTACTGAATCCCTGTCTGAACCCAGTGTGGACCCTAGAGTCCAAACGGTAAGACACACAACAAAAAATAAGAAAGAAGAACAAACTGAAGGAAAGAAGAGGACAATTCAGGAAGAGGAAAGGGAAAAGATTGTCAAAGTAGAAATGCGCAATGTTCCACTCCCAATGGCAATGACTACCACCACTGGTGAAGTGAGGCTTCAGAGTATGGATTCGCCACAGGTAAGCCGTGGGGGGCACTCACCTGCAGACATTTACATATGACCCTTTGGACCACTCACATCGAGGCTATTATGTTTAATTTGTTTTGGGAGGGACTGAACCTGTGATTTTTGGTATAGTTTGTAGTTAATTCTAAATTAACTTTCATACCAAGGATACACTAAATGTATTTCAAGTAAAATTGTAGCAGTATATGATAAAATAGAACTAACTTTATGATCAACACTCACCCAAGTCAAATGTTTACCCCCACTTTATATCGTGTCTTTTCTTTGTTAATAAAAAAGGGTTGGAGTTAGAGTAAGAAGGAAGGACAAGATATGGACAACCAATTCTTCTCTTCAGTATTCTATTTTGTCCCTTCAAGAAACGTTGGTTTAACAATACAGAATACCTTTGTAACTACAATAGAAGATAATATTACATATTCAAAGACAAGTTCAGTAGACAGTTAGAGAGTGTGTGAGAGAGATATCCAGTGAAAAAGAGGATAAATATAGAGTTTTCTTGCTTCAGGGAAGTCATATATGTACATCCTCTATTATGCCCAGTATCTTGCATATACTTGTTTGCACTTGCTCCATAACATTCTTTAGAGGTGCATGGATGACTGGTCAGTGTACCTTTAGAGCCTCTGTAAAAGCTCTAAAGTTCTTAAGATATTTACTTTACATGTAGAGCTGTATAAGTGGCATATATGCAGTTTCATTTCATTAGCATTACGTGCAAAGCAAATAATATAAGCCAGAGACATTTACATCTGTGCTGCCAAAGGTTTCAGTGCCTCAGGGTAGGAATATGAGCTTCCTCATACATGTTGTCATCATAATTGTCTTGCAAGTCAAGAGGAGTAAGGTTTGGTACTCTTCCAGAGAAAACTTAAAATTTAAATGGGATAGTTTCACAAAGAGAGATAGAGTTCTTTTCTTAGCTCAACCGAAACAATATACAATTTTATGTCAGAATTTTTCCTGCATTAATACTGGTGTTTTGTGCTCACAATGGGAACAGGTGTACAAGGCTGACAAGATATCATCTGCACCACTTCAGGCAGTTCAGAAATCTTCAACTGATATTATCTGGGATGAGGTAACCCTGGTGGAAGGATTGCCCTCTCGGGAAAACAAAGCTCAAGCAGAAGCAAGTGTTGTGAAGACTGAGAAGCTTGTTGTGGAGGTACCAGAAGGATCCGCCATGAGAAACATCTTCACAGAAATACAGCTACTCGCAGGGACAGGACCCAACAGCCAACTCATTGAGGTATCATGATTACTGTGTGCCAAAGTGTCTGTTTTGAAACTACCACTAGGAGTCACCAAAGTTGGAAACATATAAGGGCTTTAAGTGCAGGGAATATTTTATGAGAATACTGTTCTGTGCATGTACTGTCAGCATTGGTAGTTTGAATCTAGTTTTTATGTTGCGTTATTTTGTCTCTTTTACACAGTGAACTGCCAAAAAAATGGAGCCATTTTCTAATGCAGGGACATTTTAGGGAACTCATATCCTACTTTTAGAGGGGCAACTCATATAATTAAAAAAAAATCTGTCCCTAGATGTGGTGAGATTTGTTTTTTGATTTGGTCTTGCTTCGACCTCACCAAAACCTAATTTAGGCCTCAACTGGAATTGTGAGACTCCAGGCTCTGATAGGTTTCTGTGTCTTAAGGGTAAACCACTGGAGGATGCTCCCGAGGCTCTGGTTACATCCACCAGTGATCTGAACAATCGTCTAAGCAGGCTGGTGTCTAAAGTGCTGAGCTGCAAGAACCACCCAGCTGAGCTCAACCCAACAGCCGTGGCCCAGCAGCTGGAGGAGGTTCAGGTGCGATTCAAAATGACAGTGTGCATGACTCACTACAGAAATAAAAAATAATTTACGGCAGATTATAGATACTGATGGAGGACAGCAAAGCATAAGTAATAATGCCAAAGTGCCCCCAGAATTGGGTATCTGTAATGCATATCTATACCAGCCTGTTCCAATAGTGGAAATTAAAAACAAGTACACATTTGCCAACGTAATTGTGGAACAGGCCCTCACGATTTGTAACTGTTGAAATAAACCACTCATAGCATTTTACTTGTGTTTAGTAATAATCAGATAATGTCCAGAAACATAACATTTGTATTCAAACTGGCTTTAAATAATTGTCTGTGTGTTTACCTTCATTCGCTGAATACAGGAGTGCCGAAAGACTGCAGAGGCACAGGTTTCATTGCTCTCTCAGTTGAGAGGAGCTGATACTGAGAACAGGGACCCTCTGGAGCATGTGGAGGACCAGTGGAGTACTGCTGTTCAGGATGCAGCCGCTGTCATCCAGAGTAAAGAGGCCCAGCTGCAGGTGCTGACTGAGTACTGCAGACAGACGCAAGCAACCAAGTCCACGCTAGAGAGACTGACAGCAGAACTGGACGCTGTCAGAATGTGAGTCATCATTTATGGTCAACTATTCTTCCTGGGGTCTAATGACGCACATTGGCAGACAACATAAAATCACATTCCAACACACCGTAACACCAACTCACAATATACAAGACCAGACAAACTCGAAATTGAAACCAGGGAGGGGCAAGGCTGAGTCAAGGCCAAAGGGGGCAGAGACCAGAAGAACACAAGTTTTTAAGCTTTCTAAAGCAATATTTTTTATATTAACATTATAATTGAATGTAATGCAAATCTCAACACTCCCTCTTGTACTTGTGTCTCGTTCAATCTGTTGTAACATTGTAAATGCCAAGCGCATGATTTATAGTCTTGACTTGTTTTTCTTTCAGATCCCCAGAGGGGAGCAGCTCCAAGGAGGCAGAGCGACTATGCTCCTTACAGAGAAGTATGGAGGAGAACAGAACAGTACTTGGGGAGTTGCTTGTGGCCCATACCAAGTTATGCCCCCACCTCAGCCGGTCTGAGCGAGCAACCGCACGCACTGAGCAAAAGAACCTACAAGAGAAGTGGAGAGGCCTGGAAAGAGCTGTAGACAGGACCTTGTATCACACAAATGTCCATTCTCATGAGACCAGCAGCCTTCTGTCAGCGATATCAGGTCTTCAGGAACATTTGGAGACAATAGGCAAAGACCTTGAAGCCAAGTCTCCTTCAGTTTCTCAGTGGAATTGCAAGAAGGCGCAGCAGCTGATGGTGGCAAATGCTGAGGTTAAAGCTTCCCAGCAAAAATACCTTCATTTGCAGCAGCTGTCAGAGGCTCTTCTCCTCAGCTCACGGTGGGAGAAGGAAACAAAAGAGATACAGCAGGGGCTTCAGAGGGTCAAAGAGCAACTTTGCCACACAGAGGAACTAGTGTCCTCCCAAACCCAGAATAGCAGCAACCACATCATGGAGAAAATGATTGTGGTGATGAGGGATGGCCTTGCCTGGGCGAAGCAGACAGAGAGTGACATTGAGGGCAGGAGAAAGAGGGTGGCTCTCCTCCCTGAGGAGGTGCACCGGCAGCTCAGAGATCTGAAGAAGCTGCAGTCTGAGGTCATGGCCAAACAGGGCCAACTGGAGTTACTGGTGGAGGAGGTGACGGAGCTCCTTCCACAGCTGGACCAGGCTGAGGAGGTACCCATGGTGCGCTCCTCTCTGGAATCCCTTGAGGAACTCTCAAAGTCAACTACTGAGAAGCTTGCCAAGGCTGTGAGAGAGATAGAGTCAGGACTGCAGACCAGAGAAAAGCTGTCAGAGCAGATTGCTGACCTAGACTCCTGGGTTGTGGCTCATCTTCATAGAGAGGCCTCCAGAAGTGCAGACAGTGAGCTCAGGAGCCCCACTGAACTTGATCGCAGAGTTCGTCAGATCCAAGAGACCCTGGCTGAGGCTGAGAAGCAAGCCGCTGTCTGTGAGGCTCTTTTAATGAAAGGTAAAGACATTGCCTCTGAACTCAGCATCACAGAGAACTGTCAGCTTTTTGACAAGCTTACCAACCTCCAGGAGGACATCCGAGCCATCAGCAGCTATGAGAAGGTCAACAAAAAGGACCTGGACGAACTCACCCAGACTGTAGATTCAAGCAAGAAAAACCTGGTCACCATTGAACAAAGCCTGAGGCAGATGTTAGTAGATCTGAGTAGACACAGGTACCCCATTACAAGAGAGTCCCTGCAAGTGTTGGAGCCTTTCAAACACATGATTTTGGAGCACAAGTCCCAGGTTGACCTCCTGCAATCGTGGATTCCCCAGGAAAAGACAAGAGAACTGTACTCAGTCATTTCTGAACTTCACAGCAAAATGGCCACACTAGAAATGAAAGCCAGAGGTCATGAGAGGTACCTGAACATGAGGCAGTGTGTGGAGGACCTCAGGGAGAACGTTCAGGAGCAGATCCATCAGACCAAAGAAGACAGCAGGGACCTGGAGGACAAGTACAAAGTCTCCCAGACGCTACTCGTCCAGTTTCCTCTGATAAAGTATTTGTCAGTGGAGGCTGGCTCCAAACTCCAGATGATCTCTCCTGACCTTTTCCCCTCACAGCTGAGGGCAGAGCAACATAGACTGAAACAAAACGAGGAGAGCCTTGACACCGTGGAGATGACGCTCTACAACAACCTCAGCATCATCGAGTGGAACCTGCTGAAGGAACTGGACCTTGGCTCAGAGAAGGCAGCCACTCAGGCATTCCTCCAGAAGACCCAGCAGGAGCTCCAGAAACTTCCCATGTTGGAGCCAAATGAAACAGTAATTGACAACGAATACCAGAGAATCATGTCTTTGAAAAAGACTGTAGAGTCAAAAATGAGAGCGCTGGAGGTTCTAGAGCAAAAGAAGGGAGCCAGAAAAAGAAGTGGATCCCAAAATCTGATGGACTTGAAGAATGCAGTCCTCAGGGAATGTGACTCACAAATGGCAAGTTGAATTTCTCTTTTGTTTTTTTACTGATTTTGAAATGCTTTTTATGGGTTTGACATTAACACGTTCAGACAATCATTGAGAAACTTGAAAGTGAATTGACTATATCATTCTGTGTTTGACAACTTACAGTATCTTATAATATTTTAATTGTCATGATAAAGTGGAACCCCGCCCATACTATACTCTGCAGGTTAAAACAAATTCATTGCGTTATTTTGAAATACTACTAAAATCTGTTTCAAGATCAGGTTCAAAGCACTTGACACCAAGTCAGAATCCAAGCCAGACCACATTCAGACCTTGACAAAGCTTGATTCCTAGTTGCTATAAATCTGTTAAAAAAATCTTGGTCTTATGTTTGTAGTTTTGACCATCATTGACCATCAGTAGTGATAAACAGCTACTAACCAATTTAAATGCTGAGAGCTGGGGATGTTTGGTAAGGCCCAATCAGAATGTGATCACACATCCTCCTAGTTTTACCACATTACCTGAAACACTCCTTTGGAAGATAACTCTTTTACATTTTGCCGAACTTCTTCCTGCTCCAACTTTGATACTGTACTTAGTGCACACTGTTAAACAAAACCGTGACAAATTGTAATGACGTGGATAATATGATCAAAAACATCTACAAAATGGACTGATAACCAAGACATTGTGTTTATTCTATTTTAGGAGAACATCTCCCAGGCCAGGGAGTCTTTGAGAAGCTACACATTTGCTGTTAGTAAAGCAGTACAATTCCTGAGGGATATCGAGGTGTCTCTGCTGCCACCACAGGGCCCTGCTGGACTCTGCTCTGAAAGGCTGGAGGAGACCCAGCAGGCTTTGGACTTACTGCAGCAGCAGTTCCAGACCCATGTGGAGCAGCTCCAGAGCCAGGTTTCCCTGCATCCTTATCTGTCCCCCCAGAAGGTGGAGCAGCTCCAGGAGAATATTCTGAGCCAGCTCCTGGTGAGGATGTCCACTCTCCAAGCAAAGGGCCACATACAACTGGAGTGTCTCAGGAGGTAATAGGCTCACAGATGAAAGTCTGATTTCTCAGCTTCTCATAAATCTTTTACAGTATATGCCAGTGTGTACTTGTGTGTCCAAAGAGAAAGCTAATATTAATTTGGATTTTGCTAATTGCTTTGGTTCCAAACAGCAATCCAGCAGCACAGACCAAAGGTCATTCTGTATAGCTTCTTACCGGACATTAACAGATCAAAATTATTTCTGTGTTTCAGGTGTGCAGAACATCACAGAAAATACACTACAGGCCAAGATGAAATCATCCAGAGTGTGAAGAGTGCTGAGAACAGCCTCTCACAGGTCATCTGTCAAAAGGTCACCTGTATCACTGACTGCACTGACCAGCACGCCAAGCTCACAGTACGTATGAGACTTATCTTCTTCGAAGTTCACTGTTCCAGGGACCTGTATTTTTCACCACTTTACGTTACGTTTTAAAATAAAAGAACAGTGAAGCATTTAAGAAAAATAGACCTAGATAATGTTTTTCATCTTTTTGTCTTTCAGGTTTTCCGCTTGCAACTGTTGACTTCTTTCTCTTTTTAAAATGTTTACCTCCTAGGAAATAACTGTTGCTCCTCACCGCTTAATCTTCACTTATATCGAAAAAAAAAAATTAATGCGATTGACATAATTCCTGATTCCCTGTGCAGGCTCTTTCTGAGGAGGTAGCGTCCCTGCAGAAGCGTCTGGAGGAGCTGAAGGAGTGGTGCCCAGAGCAGAGCTGTCGTGGAGGCAGGGAGGCCACCGTGACTGCTACGTGGAAACGGGTATCAAGACTACTTCGCTGCACACAAGAGCTGACAACTCGTAGTGAACAGAGGATCGCCGAATGTAGCGAAATCACCAACAGTGTAAGTAAAACTACAGTACAGTAAAAATATCTGGGATGAAAAATGTATTTTTTAAGCAGCGACTGATTTTATGAATATTCAGTAAGAGCAGTGTGTTGTTTTAAGAAATTTCTTAAACTCTAGATTAAACAACTACATTAAATCATTTCTTAGTCTTAGACATCCATTTTAAATGGGCGTCTTACCAGTCAAACTATTTGAAATCAAACCAGTTAAATCAAACTAAAAGAACATCTCAGTGAAGAATTGGCCACTACGTATTTAGTTTGTTTGCTCATATTAGTATTACTATGAAGTATTATTAAGACCATACTGTGTGTGGTCCCTCCTCTCAGGTGGAGAAGGCTGCCGCTGTCCTGGAGCAGGTGGAGGCAGAGCTGCCCGATTGCTCCCGGGTGAAGGCCTCTACTGAGGAGCTTCAGGACCTGCTGCAGTCCTGGGAGCAGTACCAAGACAGACTGGACTGTGAACATCGAGCCCTGTCCGCACTGGAACTACGCACCGCCAGGCTGCTGGGTATCCCCGCCCACCTGGAGCAGGCCCCTCCCACTCCACTCTGTCAGCAGCTGCAGGCGATGCAGGGTCGATACAGCAGGTAAGATGGTGTCTAGTGAGCAGTTTATAACTTTATTTACATTACTGTGGCTGGAGATGTCTAGTAAAGATCTATGACAGTTCATTTTAAAAAAAGTTGACTGGTCACCTCATATTTATGTGGAGAAATAATGATTTGCATCAATGGTACATTTCCTGCATCACCTGCCTTTACATCTCATGCAAACAACAGTCCAACAGTCTTGATTCTTGATTTCTGATTCTCATTAAACCACCATCTGCAAAAGTCCCTGACATGATAAAAAGCAGTGTGTTGGAATTTGTGTGAAATTTGAGGTACTGATACTTTTCCTATAAATCTTCCAGTGCTTTTATTTTGGTAATGTATAAATGAACCCAGTTCATAGTGATTTCCGCTCTTGTAAAATTTAAATTGAGAGAATGTTTTTATTCCCAAGGCAAGTATTAGGCTGTTAGTATTAGGCTCAATTACCCATGAGCCCTGCTACTCCTAGATAAGCAATCAGAGGAAAGTGGGTCGAACGTAGACTGCAGTGCCTCTGAGGTTGTACAGTATTTAAATACATTTACACTGACAGTACTTAACTGTTATGAGGCTCTGTGCTTTGAATTTAATGGTGGATGTTGTTCACAATGCAAACTTTCGGTTTCATGGATTTAAGGTAAAAGGCTGAAAAGCTGTTAAATTATTGTTTAAATTGCTGTTTTCACAGTGTGAAGCAGAGGAGCAAGGAGGGTTTGGAGGCGACCAGGATGGAGCTGGAGGAGAGAGAAAAGGTTCGGGAGGAGCTGCAGGGCATCCGGGTTTGGCTGGAGGCTGCAGATGGTCTTCTGTCAGAGATGGAGCAGAGCAGCAGCACACAGGAGCTTCAGGTGGGGCACTCCTCTAAACCAGTGTTCATCAGGGTTACAGCACACCTCCAGTTTGTTGACTTTGGTCAGAATCCTAAAGAAAACGTTACTTTACAGCAAACCAACACTGTATTGATTTTGAACATTTTTCAGCGGTTTGCAAAGTATTTCTGGTTGAACAGTAAGTATCCTTTGAGATGCTGTTGCTTCCATGTGGTGGCTGTGTTCATACATTCTACCATCGCTGTTCTTGTTCTCTGAGAATTACTTCACAAGGACACACAGAACATCATTCATTTTATGCTACAGCACTAACTAATACTAACACATTGCAACAGGATGTTCAATCTACCGTCTTTTCCACATAAAATAAACATTTTGCTCATTTTGGCAAGGCTGTACGTGACCCATGACTTGAAAAACAAAAACACCACGTGGTCTCATGAGTAGCTTGTTTGTAGCATTTGTCAGATTTTATTAGGCACACTTACTGGGTTTTGTGATTCATGTTCCTGTAACTTCGTAACTGAGCGTAAAGTGACCTGTCTGTGGTCGACTCTTTCAAAGTCTGTGGCTCTTGTGTTGTGTAGCAGGCTGCTGTCTGACCGTCTGCTTATGATAGAATGGTGATCTTACTGCTTTGTTCAGATATGGTTTAAATGAATTGGCTTGACTGTATGGAAACAAGTTCTCCACCTACGTAGATGGAGAATTTACAGTATTCTGATGGATTATGTAAAGATAGAGGAACAACAAAGGACATGTGATTTACAGAGCAGATATGTATGCTGCAGGAAAAAAACATTCAATTTAATTTCAGATGGACTTTAAGCGACTCCCCGGAACCCTCTGAAGGACCTCTGGGTGTCTCCAGAATCCACTTTATGAACCTCTGATCTAAGCAGCACATCACAGTGTGCTGAGAGTTCGAGTGTGTCTCTCCCTCCGGCCAGTGGAGTGTAAATGATGAGTCTCTAATGAGACAGGACAGTTTCATCGTCTGAACTGAAAACACAATGATGCATTTGTTCTCACTGTAACCAACATTATAGCTCATTGCTATTTTTATAAACAGCACATGAAACACACTTGTGTTAACACTCAGCTAGAAATCTTCAGCCCAAAGACATCTCAACAACCACACACTGAAAATGATGCATTATAAACGTTATGACAGTCTAATATAGCGTAACATTGCATAGAGTGGTAAGTCTCAGTCTCGGTACAATTAGTGTGTCAGTGATTCTCGTGAAACCCAGCTGGTAGCTTAGTTTACAAATACAGCAAGTAAATTACAAATTTTGCATAGTTTTTAGTTTTAATATTTACATTGAATATTAAAAAAAGAATGGACGCAAATCCAGCAATTCATTAATTTATTAATTCATAAGGCTCCACAGATCTGCAGATCTACAGTTATGAATACATGCAAAGAAGAGGCCGTTGACTGTGCGGTGCAAGCGTCCAGTAAATATGAAACGTCTGAATCGAACCGTTGGCTTGGCCTCAGGCCCGGAGGCTGTTTGGTGTTTGGTGTTCACTTCTATGAACCCACCAACCCGCAGAATCACTCTGCCCTTTGTCCCGAAACCTGAGCAGAGGCCAACATCTCCTCATCCACTCCAGCTTTCTTTCCTCACGCACACACACACACACACACACACACACACATTTCCCTTTCCCCTTGCAGAGGGTCTGTGTTGATGAAAGACCTGAACAGCCCCTCCATCACCCCACATCTCCCCCCATCACTCCCACTACCCTCACCCCTCCTCTTGTACCAGACATCTTTTGTTCGGTGTTGTAAGTGGATCTTCCAGGTGGCCTTTGTAGCCAAGTTATTCCATGGGCACGCACACACACACACACACACACACACACACATTTCTACTTCTGTACTTGTGAGGACACTCATTGAGATAATACAGTCCCTAGACCCTAACCTTAATGTAAACCTAATTGTAACCTTCAAATAGCCTTTTCAAGAAGTGAGGAAACAAACAAAATGTCCTCAGTTCACAAAAACGTCCCCACCTTCCTAAAATGTACAGACTTTCCAAATATATCGTGTCTTTTCTCAAATTGTCTAAATGTTCCAAATTGCCGTCATTTTCCATCAATGTTCTCCACTTCTTAAAGCGCAACTTGGTCCTCGCAAAGATAGACGCACAAGAAGGCACACACACTTTGCTCTCACCATGTCCCACTCTCTCATGCAAAGAAACTGTCTTCCTCTCTTCCTTTGTATCATACACACACACTAACACGCTCAGTTTCCCATAGTGATAACAAGATGCACCTCCCTCTTCAGCAGAGCATCGGACGTATTCAGACCCAGGTAGTCTCCCCTGTATTATCTCTCACATTTTAACAGATTTTCTTTCTTAGTGTTGGTTGTTATTGTAAAGTAGAATGTGGTCGAGGTGAAAAGAGTTCACTTTACCTATTGTGGAATTGAAGGACTTTGAAGAGGAAGGCTCTGTTTGATGAAAGCAGCACGGGAGAGACAGGGCTGACTGCTAAACAAAGCGCTGAGAGCTTACGAGCAGTTTGTTCGGTGAGAGTCGTAGATAAGATCGATGTCTGTGTCCTTTTGTTCCAAAATACTGCAAGAGTTCCACTGTTTCGACTAAGAAATTACACCATTCCTGACAAAAATGTTGCTGATGTTGATGCTTGCAAGAAAGCGAGGTGTCACTGACTGTTAACAATCTGCTTACAAGTGTTTTTTTGAAGGAGGCATTTTTTCAGTGTTGAGAAACCGTCCTCACACAGCTGATTTGTGGCACTTTGCAATGAAATGTCACAAAGAAAATCAGTTAATATGGAGATGTTTTATTATTGCTGCAGAACACAATGCTTTCTGGTTCCTCTTTCCAACATACACTTCATCATTCTCCCCTTCTCATTTGTTTTTGTTTTTTCCGTTCATTTACACAATTCTTCTCTCTGGTTTTAGGAGGTTCACAGCCAGCTGTGTACCCAGAAGGCTTTGCTCCAGCGCACCATGGAGAGCCTGAAGATGAAGTACTCAGACATGTACACTCTGGTCCCGGTCGAGATTGAAGGCCAGCTGCAGGAGGTCACGCAGTCGCTGCAGCAAGTAGAAGTAAAGGTACGCAAGACTTTGATTTTAACATAGCTGATATAAAGCTGGAGAATGAATTGGCCCTTTAGGAACACAACGAATCACAGAAAACAAAGTATGGAAAAGTAGAGTAGTTGGTTGAATAAACAGGGAGCCTCAGGGAACACTTAAAGAGTCTTGTTACCGTAACACAGGGAAGGATGTTACACATTGAGATTGCAAATTTTGGCAAAATTTCTGATTATACTTTAGTTGCTTGAACCAATAATATAACAGGATTACATCTGTATATGGTGCACAAATGACACAAAAAGAAGACAGGAACAGCTTGGCATAGAAAATCCTTAAAATTCAACATGAAGTTAAAGATAATTACATACAGACGTCTCTACAGTTAACATATCTGACATCATTCATAATACTGGACACACAATAAACTAACCATTAACAAAATCTTGCATTTTTATTAGTGTAGACAAGAAGAAAGAGATTGATAATCAAATGTTTGGGACAATAACAAATCCAAGACTTCTACAGACCTGACTTGAAAATAAAAACTTGTTTCTTACCGTAATTGTTGATGTTTGTACTTGATTCATTCATCAGGTGGGAGAGGCGGTGGAGAGGAGTGGTCCTGTCCACAGGCTGGGGGCAAAGCTGTCTGAGGTCCAGGCTGGCCTGAGGTCAGTTCAGAAAAGACTTGAACAGAGAAGCCCCACAGTGAATCAAGCAAAGATCACTCAGAAGGTGAGTAGACATGGAGGTGACCTGGCTGGGTTATTGCCACTCTGAAATCTGTCTTCTGACAGATAAGAGAATAAAATGACTAATAATATGTCAAAATCTGCTGGATGATAAGAAGTAGAGCCAAACTTTGCTTTCCGTCTCCCGTCTTGTAATGCTGCCAAAGCATCTGTTTCTTTGAGGGATGGAGGATGAGGAAAGTTATTTCTGCATCGAATCATTTGGAAGCCATGGAAGGAGTTAGACTGAGTCCTGACATCTTTATAAAGCCAAGTCGGTTTGTTTTGTAGTCTATTTTGGATTTTGTCAAGAACATTGTTTTCACTACAGATCTGAATACCGCGAATACCTTAATCCTCCCAATGCGGTTTGTTTGTGTTTAAGATTTAAAACCCTGAATTATTTTGTAGGTTTGTGATTGATCACTGGTTGTTTTGGCTTATGTGGACTTCATTTAAACTTACACATAAAACTAGTGAAAGTAAATGCTGTTTGAAAGCTTATAAGTCAATGTGATGTGTTTATTGTGATTTAAAAGTCATATTTCATCTGTTAAAATGTCCACTCGGAGTGCATAAATCAATAAATCATCAGTAAATCTTTACACATGTTGGTGTTTCTGTGCTCAGCGCGTGTGGGATGAGCTGGACGTGTGGCACTCGTGCGTGGCGGCGCTGGAGGTGGACATGCAGGACTTGGAGAAGCCGGAGGAGGCGCTGACCCTCACTGAGAGACTTGTGGAGGTCCAGCAGCTCCACTCCCAGCTGGCCAAACAGGCGGAGCAGAGGACCACCCTCATCAGCAAGGTCAGAATGACTTCAGTGTTTAATGTGACCTGTCTAATTCCCTGCTTATGACTTCTGGTTTGTTAGGTGACAAACAACAAATTGTGTGTAATGACAAGTTTGCTGTTGTTGCTGTTATAATTTTTAAATCAGTCAGTGTTGTGTAATTTATTTGCTGTAATTTGAAATTCCTGGCAACCTTGGAAGCTGCTATTTCAGATTAAACTCCCAAGTTATTGTGTCCCTATGAAGCTGTGTTACTGCCACCATCCAGATTTTGATAATGTACTTGATTCAAGGAACCGTTTAAGTGTGTGTGTGTGTGTGTCAGAGCTTGTAATGTTTGGTGGGTCAAACAGTTGGTTTGATTTCTTGATTAAGGTTTTAAACTAAATATTGTTTGTGTTTCCGCTCAGATCCATACGTGGCTTCAGGAGCATCAGGAGATGATCAACAGCTCTAAAGGCTGGATGACCGAGGCTGAGTCATGGCTCGCTGCCCCCTGCACCTACACCACCGCTAAATGTCTGAGCAGCCACGTTCTCGCTCTTCAGGTTGGTACACTGAACTGTGGACTGTCCTTTCCACGCTACTTTTTCTTTATACAGCACTTTACTATAACGTGATATTCAATTCAATTCATCACAGTCTGTGTGAGAATGTGGTAAATGTAAATTGAGGAAAATAGGCTTTAAAAATTTGCACTGGTTGAAAACATCAAATACTTCTTGATGGATCTTTACTGAATACCAACACTGCTGTCTGTCTGTCTGTCTGTCTTGTGCTGCAGACGGTGTTGGATGACTCGGCACAGATCCGAACCACTCTGCAGGGCTTCAGCTCAGTCCTGAAGGAAATGTCACAGGTTTGCGACGTCACAACTCTCCAGGAACAACTGGTCGAAGCGGATCACCAAGTGGCCACCGTTCAAGACAGCTTCACTGCTCCTCTGTCTCAACTGGAGCACGCTGCTGCCGTGAGTCTTAGATTTTATTCTTTTTCTTTTTTTTTAAAATCATCTTTGAACTCTTCAGACAGATAGAGATATAATTTATTGTGTTTCTGTTCTGCTTGTCTCTCCTTACTGGGAGATCTGTTGCTCGTCCCTTTGCTCATGTACTTTTCTGTTTTGGTTCTGTTTGTTTTTTTGTAAATATTGATCGATCTCTCGCTTTCTAGGAGGTGGAAGCCATTGAGAGTGAAGTCAGGCGGATGGAGAATGACGTGGCTGAGATCAAGACTTTATTATCGTCTCCAGAGACTTTCCCCAGCCCCAGAGAAGAAAGCCTCAAGGTGAGACGTGGCAAAGCATAGAAGCATCTTTTTCATCGTGGTTTGATTGTATAAGAAAAGACTACAATCATGAGTGAAACTGATCACGTGATTGTCAGCTTCTGAGTCAGTCAGCGCGGTGCTTTTATGGCTCAAACCACAAATTCAAAGTGATAGAAGTTTTCTTTAGGATAAAAAAGACACGTTTCTGAACTGCTCCACAAAAGAATATCTGTTTTGTTTTTCTGAATGCCCTTCTTATGTGTGCAGGTTGTTGAGCAGAGGATCCTGTCCATGAGGAGGACTATAGCTGAGATCCAGAAGTGTAAACCAGGCCTTTGTCTTCCAGACAAGGCTGAAGAGACTCTGACTGTCTTTACTGTAGTGGACCAGCTCCAGACTCTGCTGCTGGAACTGGAGAAGGTTAGTCAGACAGTCAGTCAGTCAGTCAGGCAGGTATTTAAAGTAGAAGTGGTCTTCACTGAAACTTCTGTTTCAATCTTTTTGTAGAAGGTCCCTGCTCTGTTCATCCAGCAACCTCCGACTCCGGTCCAAGCCAAAGCTCCGTCGGTCCAGCACACGACCTCTAAGCCTCAACTCCTAAAATCCACTTCAGAGGAGGCTAAGGTGAGTTCGGTTCACTGTCCAAATTATGAGTAGAAGATTTAGAAGATTTGGGGGTTTTAAATGTTGTCAGTGGTTGAGGTGAAATATCAATTTGGAATTTTTAAATTGTATGGGGAAAAAAATTGATTCACAACTTTATCTTTGAATGAATCCAACTGTTTGAGTTGTAAGTCTTATCCAAGGTGGTCTACAATGACTGAGACAGTATTTAAAGTACATTTTTTAAGTGACCTGAAATTCTATATTGCCAAGAAGCCATCGCCAGAAAACAAGAAATAATACATTTAACAAAAACTGTACTTTGTGCTGTCTCTCAGAAGGAAGACACGGAGCAGGGTCAAATCAGAATTGTCCATGTTGAAGCGGACGTACTGAAGAGATCCGGAGCCGCGCTCCTGACTGTGGAGCAGTCCTCACCTGAACAGAGACAGTCCTGGACACCTGACAGCACTCAGGTGAGGAGGCCAGGGAGCCATTCTTCTGCTTTTGAACACTGAAAGAAACAACCAAACTAATGAACACTGATTAACATCCTGTGCCACCAAAGTGTGTTTGTTCTTACTGGTACATTCATTCACATGAAGTTAACATCACTGGATAATAAGGCCTGTGTTTTGAATATGAAATACTCTCCAACGCACCTGTAGTCTTGAAAGGTGACTCTTTTATGGTATGTTAGCAAGTGTAGCGTGATTGGTACTAACATGCCTGCTTACCCATGCTTCCATGTGTTTTTAACAAAGTTATTTAACAAATGTTGTGTTTTTACCCTGCATGCTCAATACTACTATTTTAATTAACAATTTTTTTCTTTTGGAAATTATTAAGAGTGTGAGTTTAGTACGTTCTGTTAAAGTGCAGATAGTGGGACATCGAGCTAAAGACATTTTCACATCCACCGAAAACTGGTCTTCATGTTCACCTCTCCACCTGCACTCATCATGTGGACAATCTTTGTTTAAACCCACAGAACATTTTCAGTGAAGTTCTAGTGGAGATCCTGGAGTTTTTGGAAAGTACCAAATATGTCAGGATAAATTTAGAGGGAAATTCTTATAAAACTGTATGCAAGATATTTAGAATATTTTGATTTGATGTGATGTTTCTGCCAGTGCTCGAAGTGGGCCGGTACTCACCGGTACGCAGTACCGGCACTTCTAAGTTTTACGCTTTGGCGTACCGTGACTTTTTCTTGCACACCGGCACTTCTCATGAGCTGCCGGTACTCTTTTCTGCCCTCTCCGTATCAGGTTCTCTGGGCGATTCACAATGGCCCTAAATAAACTGCGTTACCCAGGGGGCACTACGTGACGTTCACCTGCTCCCATTTTCGCCTGCGAGCCGTCCTGGACAAATAACATTGGTCTCTACGTACAGCCGGCTGTGAGACGAGTGTGCAGGGACCGTCTAAAAAGTGCAACACCGAAAAGAGATGCTACAAAAATATTCAATAACTTCACTCTTACACAGTGTAGTGTCACCAAAACCACTGCACACATCAATGCTCTCCTGTTGGTCATACTACAGCACTTATTTTGGGGAAAAAAGGCTTTTGCGTAATTTTGGGGAATTTCTATTGGGAAGAGTATTCAATAACTTCACTCTTATACAGTGGAGTGTATGAGTAGACATTCTTTCTGATGACAAAATGTGCTTAAATTGTAAAACACAGAATTCAGAAAATGATGAAATGAAAACGGATTTCACAGGGCCCTACATTATGTTGTGAACATCGGCAATATCTCCTACTATCTTTTGTTCACTGTAGAAATTCAGATATGAGATGTAATACTGATTGATTTGCTGATACCGGCCGATACACACGCCAACATGTGAATAAAGGAAGTACTGGCACTTATTTTTTTCCACTTCAAGCACTGGTTTCTGCCATAAAAAGCATGGTGTCTTGAGTTTTTACATTGATAGCCAAGTGTCCCTAAATATACTGTAACACTCTCAGGGAGTACATGGGATACACTTACAATTACAGTCATTAGCAGCAACAGTGGCCAGCGTGCAGCTCAGTGTCCCAGATGCACTTTTGACCTCCCCCGTGTGACTCTGCACATGAGCGTGTTTCCGTGTCAGCAGCGGGAGCATCAAGGCGTGCTCCAGGCTGAAGAAGCCAGAGAGAAAAAAGGGAGTGAGGAGCAGAGAGTGGAAGAAGGTGGAGGAGGTGTTTTATGGTGGTTCTGGGATGCTTTCCTGGGCGCTTCTCCAGAGGTAAAAAAAGATCGAGAGCTGCTGTGGAAAAATTCATCCATTTTCTTTCTCTGTCCTACAATCCTTTCACTCACCTCTTTTTCCCCTCGGAGCTCTTTGTGACCCAAGGTCAGATACTTACAATGTAGGTGGGAGGTATTTACCACACCGGGTGTCAAAACGAGTTTTTGAACAAATCATAAGAAAATATCTAAAAGTGAATTATTTTAGATCGATAATACACCTGAGACCATATGACTGATCCCAGTGGCGTAAATCCCAACAATCTAGTTCCAACTGAATCATTTCTAACAACTAGTATATGATGAAGACCTCTTTTGACCTGGGTCACTCCGCTCTCCACACCACTGCTGGCAATGAGTTCCTTCACCTTCCTCACCTCTACTACCATCTCCCTAATTATCATATCAGCTGCTTGCTGCTTCTACAAACCCTGATGCTTAATACACTCTTCAATCACTGCAGTTTCCAATTCCTTGTTTTCTACTTCATCAGTTTCCTCTAGAGGGCAGTGTTAAACAGTGTTTGTAATTTGTGTGACAGCACCATAGATGAATGAATTCTGTTAACTCCATTACCAACAGTGTTCTCTCTTTCAGGTGTTTAACATTTTGGTGCAGTTGTTTATATAGACTGTTTTAATATTTGTCATTATTTGTGTTAGGAGCTTGTGGTTGTTCTCCCAGAAGAGACTGAAGCCGCCACTGGACAAAGCACCGAACAGACTGGAGAAGATAGACAGGTAACTCAACTCCCAACACTGTCGAACATCGTCATTGGCTCCTATTAGTTAATTAATTCTCAGCTTTTTTTTTTAAATAGGATTAGTCTAGTGACATTCTCTATTTTCATATTGTCAACAAATTCAATCAAAACCAGTAATGAATTGATCCTACTAACAAGTCTGGGCTGTCTATCCAAAGCCTGATATATCTTATTCCATGCAGCTCCACTGTTGTCCAAAAACTATTTAAAACACAGAAATCAGCCACACCGTTGCACTCATCACCATGAGCACACACATTATAGTTTATCTTCACTCAATCCCTCATACACCGTCCTGCTGCCGTAAATACTTGGTAGCGAACAAAATCCATGTCGGAAAAAAGTTCCCAATAACTGCTCCTGTTTGTTTGCTAAAAAAAACTACAGTGCCCAGCTGTTTTAGGAAATCCTTTTGCCTTTTTAAAAAAGAGAAGTTTACATCTTTGACCTATTTTTAAAGATGTACGTCTTCAGTAGGAACAAATGGGCTAGGGGCTGCGTGCCACAGGCGGGGTAGGGAAGTCAGAAAATACACATTGTTGGGTTTTATATCTTTATGGAATTTGTTGACAATAAAAAAAATAAAACCAGCCTCATCTTTTAATTAATCTCAGTTATAGGTCTTGCTGGACCTTTGTTTCTTATTTCTTATATTATTGATGCCAACTTCCATATTCTTGGCAAATCTTGAATAAGATTTAATAGATAATGAAAACTGCCAATAAGAGCCATTGAATTTGTTTTGCAATACGGAAGGTTATACAAGATAACATAACAAAAGATGACAATAACATGATAATATAATAATTTATAATATATATATAATATATAACATAATTCCATAACAGAGTGTATCAGTAACTGTGTGATTCCTTATGGTGGTAACCCTACAGACTAAACGATCAGTGTATTTAACTGACTGACCTGACTGATCTTCTAACCCTGCTCATGTTTCTTCAGGATGTTGAGGGCCCCACTGACACCACAGAAGCAAGTTCATCTGAAGCTTTATCAAAACCCCTGGGCACAGTCAGAACCCAGTCACTGCCCGAGAGCATGGTAAACACAGCCTCCTCCGTAAAAGTCTCCAAATCTGACTCTGGGGCCCAGCAGAAATGTGTAGTCTCCTAGACCATAGAACTTATATGACTAGAACTTCTCATTTCTTCTTGATCTAAGCACTGAACTTCCAGCTTCTTCTAGAAGCAAGCCTAGATTGCGCTCCTTCTTCTAGAATCAGCCTTATGCTTAAAATCTTTTCTCTAGAGCCAATCCAAGAACTCCCATTTATTCTGAAACCAATCCTAGAGCCCCTAACTTCCTAGCCTAGAATTCACTGTGTTCTAGAATCAAAGTCAGACCTGTCATTCCTTCTAGAACCTACAACACCAATGTTTACAATCTATCATAGATCTCTTCTAGATCCAACCTTAGAACTCCTCTAGAATCAAGACTACATTTCAGTGCTTCCTCTTAAATCTTATCGAGGAAACCTTGGAACTCCCCGTTCTTCTAGAACAAACAAATACAGAGTTTTTTCTAGAGATCTATAATTGTACTGGGTCTAGAGCTCAGTACTTCTTCTCAAATAACTTCCTCTACAATCAAGTCTTTTTTTCTACAACCAAACCTCAGAACTCCCCACGTCTTCTAGAACCAAACCTAGAGCACCAATTTCTTCTAGAACCTGTTCTTGATCTCCCAGCTTCTTCTAGATCCAAACATAGAACTTCCAGCCTCTTCTAGAATCCAGTCTTAATTTCAAGGCTTTCTGTAGAATCTTGTAGAACCTGAAACTTGCTTTTGACTTTTTGTAGAACCATTTTTTCTACAACCAAACTCAGAACTCTTATCTTCTTCTAGAACCAAGTCTAGAGCACCTGAAATATTCTAGCAGCAAGCCTAGACCTCCTGGTTCTTCTAGAAATGTCTCACTTTCGACCCTCAGTGCATTTACATGGCAGAGAATTCCAGATAATGGCTTCCAGCAGTTCAGGGCTGTGGAGATTTTGTTTACATTGGAAATTTGAATTCGTTATCAGTGTTTCTTACTGTGCTACCACAAATAAAAGAGAGGATAGGACTGAATAATCAAATCAAAGCAGATGTGTGCCAAAGATGTACTTTTTCCATGTTTATTTGTGTGTTTACATGAAGGACTACTGAGCTCGCCCATCCTCAGAGTAATTTTGCCTATTCATTGACAAGTGGTCACCACTGAGATGTGGTTCACGATGACGCGGCACATTATGTGCAACTATGTGAGAAGTGGTCGGCAGGGTGATGGTTACTGTTTTACCAAAAACTGAAAGCAGACTGATACTATTTAGCATGTGGGGTGGATGGTTTTTAACAGTCTGTAATAAGCTTTTGCATGGACCTTAATTCTGATGGGTTAATATGTTTTTATAAAAGGCAGAAACAAAGTGTACTAATAGACACTTTTTGTGAACCATGTTTTATAATGTATCATATACTGTAGGGAATGGTGATTTAAAATAGTTAAACTTTTTGATTGTTGATCTTTCATTTACTTTCTGAGCTCATTTGCCAGCAAATGCAGATCATATCTGTTACAATAAACTCTTGTTTGCTTGCTTATATGCATCTGCTATTTGTATTTCCATAAGCTGAACATGATAATTAATTGTTGTTTACAGAGTTGATTGATTGAACTGAGTAATTATTACTTCAGTGAATTGCTCAGTGACTGCCTGGCAGCAGGGGAGAGTGTGAAGAAAGATTCCCGCCTTGTTATGAATCAGCATATTCACTCTCTACAATGCAGCTTTTGTACTTTGGAAAATTACCTTTTCTAAGATGACTGTTGGCCATGAAAATGCACTGGTTTGACATGATTATGGATTAACACACTACTGTTGGCAGGTGAAAACCACGTAACTCCAAATTTAGTTTCAGTTTAGTATTTCCTAATTATAGGGATCGTAGTCAAGTAATCAAAAAATGATGTTGCTCTCGTGCAAGAATTTTTAAGGCTCAGTTATAATTGCAGAAATTCATCAAGATCAATTTAAGAGTAGTAACAACACCCAAGAAGCTGCCATTTTTGGAGATGCAAGGTTTTCACCTGGAAGCAGCAGTACTGAGATGTCTTACATCATATGGCATGTGCTGTACTTGTACCTTGTTCCACTTTTGTCTTTCCATTCTGTCTACATATCCAAACGAGAGCACAAATACAAATAAACCCACATCAGTGATCTACTCCTCCGTCTCTCTTTCTCTGTGTCAGGAGCTCATGAAGGGACAGAGGGGGCTTGCGTGGAGGGGGGATGACCCAGAGGGGCTGAAGACATACACAGTATATACACAGAGCACACACACACACCTGCACAGTCCACACAGGCCAAGGACTCAGTCACACCTGCCCTACACACACTCACAAAGGACTCGTGTACACCTTGTGAGGAAATCAAAGACTTTAGAGCCGTGAGATCAGAAAGCAGTGAGGTGGACAGCGGTATGTGGTCAGTGGGGACGTCTCAAAGACCGGCTGTGCCAACATCTGGAGAAGTTTTGGTAACATCTAGAAGTCCTCTAGAAACAGCAGCAACCATAGCCGTTACACATATATATGCACCCTCTGAACTTAGTATAACATCAGCAGAACAAGCAGAGGCCTCAGAGCCTCCAGCATACCCCACTTGCACATTCAGACGGCAGCATCACAACAACACTGAGGGCCCGCGTTCTACAGCTAACCTGGTCAGCAGAAAAATCAATAAAAATCACACTCACCGCCCTGGTTCCAGCATGATATACAAACAAAAGCACCTCCTCCTAACCCTCTAACCGTGCAGGAGCGGATGCAGAGTTTGGGCCTGGTTGCACATAAATAACTCACTGATGGACTGAGTTGACAAAACTGCTGCTCAATTACAAGATAACCATCAACTTCTCTGGTTGATTTTATGTTTGACCTATAATACAACCTTGCAGTTTGATGCACTCAATCCTGGTGAATGCTGCGTTTGTTTCACTTGCGTTTACCTTTAATGCATTTATATTACATTTTGCATTTACATTTGTGAATTTATATTCATGCAGAGAAGTATCAGGAGTATCAGTAATTTTATTAAAATTAGGGATTTGTAACCTAAAACGAATCATTTGTGCCCTTGAATAACTAAATCAGTTAATTCATGCTCTCATTTGCATTATTGTCCTTGACTCTCACGTACACTACTTTAATACAGGTTTATATTGATCATTGACTGAGATGAATTAATATTCTTAAAGTTTGGACTGTCAAACACCATGTTTATAGGGAGCAGCCAAATTATTTTCAGAGCATGATTTATTATTTCAAAGGCACAAATTATTCATTTGAAGGAACAATTAATAAAAAGTAATTTGAAGGTACATGTTACTAAAAACGTGTTTCCTCAGTATGTATAGACTTATAAAGGTTGTCTCAAAATTGTAATTTAATTTTATAGTAATTTGAGACAACTTTTTATCAAAAATATTCTCGCCTAACAAATAGAGGGCTCTTTATATTCACATTAAGAGACATCAAAGCCTGGTGAATGGTTGAGTCAGGTGATTCATTTTCACATCCAGAGCAGGTTTGTTGACTCTTGGTGTTCACCTCCTGTTAGGGCTGCATCAAATCCTCAGTAGTTCCTTGGCTATTGTACGCACAGAGCTCAGCTATGAAAGAAAACCAGTCATTTGATGCATTGTGAGTTTGAACTTGCAAAATGCTCATAACTCACTCTAAACAGGAAGCAGGGGTCAGAAAAAGTCTAAAAGAGGAGGCGAATAAAAGAAAAGAACAGTACAACCTCAGATGGAGCTCTGGTAGAATAAAAGGTCAGATGATTGACAGCAACAAACGGCTTTAGCAGCTTGAGGAGGAAGTAGGGAAGTGTTTGTGTTCTGTGTTTACTGCTTACTCAGCTCGCCCGGCCCTCCGTCTCAGCTCCACCCCTGTAGCCTGAGGCCTCTTTTCTTTCTCTGTGTCTCTCTGTCATTCTCTCTCGCTCTTCCTGTGATAAAGAGTTACTGTCACTGGAGCCCTGCCACCGCTCCAGGAAGTGGTTTCTGCCACAGGTGGGTGGAGCAGAGAGGGAAAGAAAGAGGAGAGACTGAGAGCGAGGGACAGAGAGAAGGAGAGATAATCAGGCAGGGGGAAGAGACTGGAAGTGGTGGTGTGAGAAGTAGAATTACAGGCCAGAGTTATTTGTTTAGATCAATATTAGAGCTACAACCTGCTCAGGTAGAGTCAACTTAAAGCTCCAGTCTGCCTAGGACCCAGTTCAGCTCTCCCCCTCCCCCTCTCCCCCTCTCCTCTTTCTACCTGCGACCCTGGAGCAGAGAGGTTCAGCTGGGTGTGTTGTGTTTGTGTCCCAGGCCCCGGAGGAGCCTCGGCCGGCCGGCTCCCAGCCTGGGCCCCGCCCCGGTGAAGGTGTCCTCCATGTCTGCCTGGAGAGGGTCGGCCAGCTGGAGCTGTGGCTGAAGAAAGCCCAGAGGAGCCTGGTAGCCGCCGGAGCTGCTGGTTCAACGACCATGCAGGACAGCGTGGAGCAGCAACTCCTCACCTGCCAGGTAAGCCCCGCCCACCAGGGAAGCAGGTCACTCCCAGGATTTACAGGTCAAAAGAGGTCTAGATATCTAGATTTCCAGTGCTCAGTGCTGGAACTGGTCTAAATGAGGTTGAAAAGTGAATATTTTTAGATATCCAGGTTATATAGAGCTTCAATGTGAAGCAGGTTCTAACTACACATTGAAATACAAACATACAGTCACACTGTACTTTTGTTTCAGTTAATGTTTGAACTTTTTCAAAATATGTTTTCTTTTTATCGTGTTTTTCTTCATTGTGTTATTGTTTTTCTTTTGCAGAATCAGTTTACTTATTTTCTGATGTTTATTTTTGGCTTTATTCTGCCTTTCTTGTTCCATCAATACTGTGTATGTTGTTTCTTTTATCTTTATTTAAATGATTGTTTTATGTTGACCCCAGGAAGACCAGCAGCCACTTTGTAAAGCTAATATGGAGATCCAAATAAGGAATAAAGAAATGATGTTGAAACAGCGGATATACTCTATACATGTAGCCTAGATGTTGAACAAACAAAATATTAGACATCAGTTTTAAGCTACACATCTGGACGTCTTTCGACTTGCAAATGACCAAATCAGTGCTTCCTGGGCTGCTGGCTTACCTTTATTTTTTTCAGAATAAATGTCTTTTAATTTTATTATAAATGTCCCTCTGAAACTATCAGCAATGTATTGGTCAATTTGCTATATCAGGAAGCTCTTTCTAGAAAAATATCCTCCAGTGCATTGATTCCTAACCTTTTGGGCTTGTGAACCCTCAAAATGAAGCAATGTCTGCTTGACAACTTGAGACCCCTCCGCGCTGCTTGCGTATGTTTGTGACCAATTTATCTGAATATTTTTAGAGGACAGAAGAGGTCAAATTTTCCAGTAATTCACAAACAAAATTGTTGAACATTGTCATGTAGAAACAGGAAAGGGCTTTCCCCAAATTGTTGCCACATAGTTGAAAATATCATTGTATGCTGTAGTATCAACATGTCCCTTTAATGGAATAAGGGGCCTAGACCAAACCAAGCCCACATCAAAAGTACACTAAAGCATGTGTACAACAGTGTCCACATACTTTTGGCCTTTTTATTGTATCTCCCATCCCCCTGTTGTGAATAGAAAGTGATAAGTTTAATACGTTTCTCCTGCTGCAGCATCAGCAAAAAATCAAAGATTCAGTGATGAGACAGGACTGCTCAGTGTTTCACTGACAACTGATATCAAAGCAAAGATAATTTTGAGACGTCTTGAAACTTGAAACGTCAACATGGATTCTCTTGATTTCCTTCCCTTCACATAAAGTCAGCTTTAAACTGGGCTTAAATCAGAGAAACACTGATTCAGAGTCAAGTTACGAACTAAGAAGTTAAACTAGTTTTCATAGTCCTGCTCCTGTTGGGTCGGTGCGCTCCAGGCAGCTAAGAATAGTAACAATCATAGGTCACTGGTCGAGTCATGTGACCTTACGTTTAAAGTTGCACAGTGTTCTTTCAAGAGCAAAATATGACTCATGAATCATTTCCAAATTCTTGCTGCTTATTTCAGATCTTGCGACATCTCAGCTCGCCACAGATGCAAAGTTAAGAAACATGCTGAGGATGTTTTGGCAGCTCAGAGGTTCAGATTTCCCTCCCATGTTGGTTTGTTGCTGTCTCACTTATGATGTAAGATCTGAAGACACATCTGGCTCAGTACGTGGAGGAGTCAAAGTTCAGTCAGTTGAAGTTGAACACATTCATGTTTGAGTGTGTATGTGTGTGCGGTGACACAGACTGTTTGTCAGGTAGCTTCCTCCAGTTACAGATTTGACTCAGTGATCTGTTTGTTTGTACGATCTCAGTGCTGATGATACAATGATGCCGACAGTGCGGCCGCTTTCGGCTGTAAACACAAGTGTCTTTTTAATATATTTGGCGTGTGTGCTTCTTGATTGCTCAGTCGAGTGAGCACTGGAGCACTGGAGCTTACGCCTTTTTAAGTTGAAGAAAGCCTCTGATCACAACGTGGGAGCCGAAAATGTTCAAAGAAGAGACAAATAAATTTTGAGATGGAAAACGTGAGGCATGACACAAGTAAATAGATAACAAAAGGAAAATATTGTGATTCCTTTTTCAAGTATAATTATTAATTCATAATTTAGAACAGAATGAGCACATAAAAAGTGGCAAATTTAATGATCTTATTATTGTTTTTATTTACTTTTAGTGCAACATTTAAAAGGCAAAAACTGTAGGTATAAACCTGTTCAATAGACGTTATTTCAATTACAAGCTACAAACAAGGAAAATTTCTTTAGTTGACATTTTTGTTATCTGTGTATTCATCAAACTGCAGCAACATGCAAGAGTGGAATTAATAAAAAAGCATCTAAGATATATAGATGTTATATTCTAAAATGTATTTTTCTAGCTTAGCTTCTAGCCAATATTATTATTATTATTATTAAAGATTAGGAAGTAGAATTTTTAGCCTTTTTCAATTGCAGTCTGAATAATGACACGTTTTAGAATTTAATATCATGAACATACTCTCACACAAGTCTGCTAAGCTACTATCAGCATTCCTGGACATTAACTGTCCTTACTGAATGCTGTATATTATTGTGACTTCCTTGTTCTCAGGTCAGAACACTCTCAGGTGAGTCAGAGTTCATTTACGGCCACCTGCTCTGATTTTATTACCTGTGAAGTTTGCTTCAAGTCCGCCTGTAAATGTCAGACTGTCCATTCAAACCAGGTCTGCTGGAGAAAGTGAAAGTATGATCGTCTCACTAAACATCAACCCAAAGCGGTCTGATACAAACATCAAACATTTTTACTACTTTTTTGAATCCACTGCGACTGTCTCCCTCTTTGTAAACTTTGTGATATTTTGTACAGTAACATTTTAGTTAAATACAACGTTAAATACCACCAGTTTTCTCTTTGTTTACTTTCTTTGTGACGTTGCAACCGTCAGAAAACAAGAGACTTGTAGAGTTCACAGTTTAACAAACACTAAGTGTTGCTGGTATTTGCATTGAGGGCGCAGTGTGGCTGCAGAGGTGGCAAAGATCCGGATGTCAGAAGTCAACTAATCAAGGGCTGTAGTTTTAAAGTCTGCCAAGCGCTCCCTGACTACCAAACAAACACATGAAAACAGGCTGCAGAAGACAGCGGCAGTTACAGCAAAGGCACTGCTACCATGTCTACTTTCAGACTAATAAACTGCTTTTTATTAACAATTTATATTGGATATGTGACACAGTGTATTGGTCAGTTAACATACTGTATTGTTGCTGTCCTCTGAAAAACATTCCTGTTTTCAGTTCTTTGACAGCACTTTTTTCTGATAATCCAACAGGTTTTTAAATTGTTTATTTAGCTTGATGTGTGGAAGAATGTTCTCAACCCATAAAGGAAAAGACTTAATCCTTCAGTTTATCTGAAAAAATGTTAATCATCAAATTTGGAGACACTTGGTTTTCACTGGACAGTGATGATATTGTAATAAGTTATTTATTCCCAAAATTGCTTCAATCTGTTTTTGTAAATTCATTTTCAGTTGAAAGGGGGGGCTTTACATTTATGACTACTCTGCAAAAATACGGTGTTATGTTGCTGTTGCTCCCTGAAGAATCATCCATCAAAGTAGAGGTGGACAGAAGTTTGTTTCAGTACTAACATTCAGTTTATAACATCCATAAAACTGTAAATATGCTGGGCGAAGAATCCTCCTATTTTGTGGGTTTTCATGTTTTCAGATCAGCTGAACGATTACACGCTGTTGTACAGTTTGAGTAAATTGTCTAAAACTCCCTGATAAAGTCTTAAAGTTGACAACATCCATATTTCATGAATATGAACTTTGAATTTGCAAAGTATCCAACTATTATATAAACATAGTGGAGTAAAACATGTAGTAAAGGAAAAGTAGAAAGTGTTACAAAATGGAAATACTCATACAGAGTACAAATACCTCAAAACAGTATTTAAAAGTTTTGTACTAAAGTAGATATATTTAGTTATTTTCCATCTCCGCTCAAACTGGTACACAAGTAAAATCTTGGCGACAGACTTTGGTTGATGTGGATATTTGCTGTATGATTCAGTCTGTGGTATAATAGTTTTCAGTCAATAGAGTCCTGCCCTCACAGGCTTCGTTATTATGTCCTCATTCAAAGCTTTGGCAGCTATTTTCCTCCCAGGATTCACTCCCTGCTGACCCTGAGTGTAACTCGAGCCTCCATTAAAGTTTCAGAGGTTGAACACATCCCACAGTCACACGTCGCATTTAAATGAAGCTTTGAGGGCAAACAAACAGCAACTGATTGTCTCCTTGTCTCCTATTCAAATTTACTGAAGAGCCTCGTTCACAGAGACGCCTTATTCGCGACCCAGATCTAACTTAAACATTATATACGAAGCTTTGTGCTGCGTCTGACCTCATATCCAGTCACACAAAGACTCTCAGACTAAAGATATTTAAACCTCAGCGTCATTCACTGACCGACACTGTGCTACTGTGCTGGAAATGTAACCAGGTGTGTCGAGCTGCTCCGCACATACTGTGACTTCTTAGAATAAAGAATAAATGATCTGACACGTGTGTGTGTTTTAATGTATAGGAGATGTTCCTGGAGATCGAGCAGAGGGTTGCCTGCCTGTCTGCGCTGGGCCAGGCCGCTGACCAGCAGCAGCAGCAGCAGCAGGATGAACTGGGAGCTGTGGGATCGCAGCAGGAAGCGGCTGAGCTGCTCTCCTCCAAACTGGAGCTCCTGAAGGCCAACCTGGTCTGCTTCCAACAGCTGCTACAGGACAGACAGGGAGAGGAGAGAATCATCGCCCACAAAGAGCCACAGGAACAGGTACATACATCGTGTATGACCAGATATTCACTGAAAGAGTCAGCTGGCTCGGCCCCGCAGTGTCCAACAAGATATTTAAAGTTTGCAATGTTTGTTTTTAGTCCGGCTTTCTCAGTACGCTACCAACAATTTAGATTTTCTGTTTATGAAAAAGGGTCTTATCTTTCTTGTTTTGATGTGGATATGTGACGTTTGGATGTGCAAATTCACTTTTTTTGTCAAACTAAAACCATGACAAGTAACGCACATGATTTAATATAAGAATATTGTAAAAATACAAATATTCGTATGTGTAAAGTCGGTAAATTTTCTAATACACAAATTAATTTGTTTTGTTTTCTGTTCAATCAACTGACATCAGAAATCATCTTTCCCACCAAACATAAGGTCTAATTCCTTTGAACTATTTTCTCTCTCATTTTACTTCATTTAATTCAGTTTACAAGTTTAGAAGATGTTGAGGCGACTGCAGAGCAGACGGTGCACATGTGGCAAAGTCACTCCCGGATAATTATTAACAAGTTTGCAAATAAACCATTCCAGACTCACAAGCACCTTGTTAGTGGTTTCCCGCTTGGCATGGAAGCAGCTCTGTTCAGTTTCATACCTGCAGGTGTGAAGCAGAGCTGTTCTCAAGACTTGTGAGGCAAGTCAAGTCACAAGTCTTCATGAGAACATTGCAAGTCAAAATAAAAGTGTTTCAAGTCTGAGTGCTGTCCTTTAAAAGCCCCCGTCTGCTGTTTAGTGTTTTTTACCTTACTGAGACCAAGGCGTGCAGTTAAGTCCAAGTCCAGTCTCAAGTCTCCATTTTTGTGAGTTAAGTCCAAGTCACAGCTCTGGTGGGAAAAAAAGACAAAGACAACAAAATGTTAAACCTTTTTGTTTTTCCTCCCTGTGTCTCCTCTTTACCGGTTTCTCCTCAGAAGACGGTACCTCAGCCAGAGCACCACCTAGAGTCCGGGTTGAAGCGCAGCAGCAGTGTTCAGGAGATCTTCTCCTCACCGAGAAACAAACTGCTCAGACAGAGCAGCCTGCAACAGCAGAAGGTACTGGACTCTACTGGCTGCTTAGGTGAAGGGTTATCAGTCCCTTTCAAGCTTTATTAGACCTCCATGAGACTCTCCACTGAAACCCAGAACTCTGGAATACTCATGAAATCTGTTGCATTGACACCTTTGCTGGTCATTTAGAGTCGCAACAAACTTTATATGTTAGGAAACTATAGAAGTATATAAAAGTCATGCTGCCGTTTATCTGTGTATTTAACTGAATCGCCTGGTTGTTGTTGTTGTTTGTTGTGCAGGAGTTGGAGCAGGAGCTGACTGAACAGAGAGGACTGACTCAGGCCATCGCCAGGCAGGGCAGCAGAGCTCGACTCCACAGCCAGGACCCAGAGGACCACAGCCAGCCGTCACCATGGTAACACACCGTAGCATTACTCTGTTATGTTATTACACATATTTTAAACATATATTACAGAGTGTATGGGCTAGATGTGTTTTGTTAGTTTATTTGTCTTTTCTTTTCTATTTTATTTTCCTACACAATAATAAATCTTTATTTTAAGTCGTTTTGTCCCAAAAAAATCTTATTTTCAGGAATATAAATTTCAACAAATGCGTATCAGTATCTTTAACACAACAAGACAGAATTAGGCTGCAGTAGAATTAAGAAAATAATACAAAATAGAAGAAGAACTTTGTATTGAAAATATAATTTATTGATACACAGTATGTAAGGCATAGTGGTTTAATTATTTATCTTCTAAGTTCTTCTAGACTTTCTAGATTGTTTTATTTGATTCAACGACAATCAATGCAATTTGATTTTAGATTCAGAAATAGACAAAAGATTCAGAGTGTGCATGTATGTATGTACCATATATGTTATATGTCATATATGTTATTTGTCTAAATAAATTTTTAAAAAATTAAAAAAAGATTCAGATACCAAAAGCCTGCCGCCAATCAAAGGCTGTTGGGAAAAAAGAAAGAAGGAAAGAAAGAAAGAAAGAAAGAAAGGTGAAGTGAAATGAAGTGCTAATTTTCAGCTTTTTCTGTCCTCTGCAGGTCATCTCCTGCTGAGGCTGATGTGGAGGAGGACTCTGCTCAGAAGAAGTGGGATCGTCTGCACAGTCGGCTGCTGGCTCTGGAGGAGAGCTGGCTGCTTCCTCCCTCTGAGGTAAGGCCTTCATCATGAGAGCTGAAGTGCTTGATTATCACTTTTCAGATACAAAAAAGAAAAGAAAATCGGTGTTCTTGGCATGCTTGATTATCACCTTCTTTGAGCAGAAGGCTTTGTTGTCTCTTTGGTGTTATGGGGACTCCTGCAGGGCTTGATGAGAGTCGTGTGTGTCTCCGACTTCTGATGTTTTTCTCTCTCTCTCTCTCTGTCTTCTCGTCTGTGACTCTCTCCCTCTGAAGGTGACAGACTCATCTATGAGGCGTAGTGATGGAACAGCAGGACGTATGATTGACACACAAACCCTGAAAGAGCTCCAAACCCACATCAGCCACCTGAGAGAGCTGGGACACACAGCGACGGAGCGTCTGAATCAGGTGCGGGGTCTTTATCATGGCTGTTTATCAGAGAATATATAAGTCGTGACATGTGACACCTGGACAGTTGCTGGCTTCTGGATGATTAGCCCCGTAAATTTATAATCCTTTTCATCCTTTTCATCATATCAAACCTTCTTTTTGATACTATTTATGTCTACAGCCGTTAAATGTATTCTCACTCATTATTTACCTCTCTGTATACAGTAGTGGATGAATGAATTAATGAATAATAAAGAAACTGGAATCAACCTCGGATACCACTCTGATGAAAGCAAGAGAGCCCAAAAAGTTTGGGAAATAACGGCTGATATGTAAGAGAAGAGTTTTGCTACTTGTACTGAGTCGAGTTTTTGTGGATCACGTTTCAAACCACATTTCTCTTTGTTTGAAATCTGATTAAAATGAAAGTGAGCTGGAAATGAAACTCTGAGTGCTCGGATGGATTCCTCGGCATGTTGTTTTTTTCGTCGCTCACCGCGGGAAACACATTTTGACATCACACTTTACAAAACGAAGAGCAGGAAACAACAAACATGAAGGATGGCCGGTAAGAGAAGAGTGATGTTAGACTGATGAAGAGGTGTCGTGCCTCCTCAAGCGACACAGCGGATGTCGGCCTCCTCCTCCTCTTCCTCCTGTTTCATGTTGTCTTGTGCTGAACAATAAAAACAGTCAGAAAAAGCCGCAACACAATTTCCATCTGACTGACTAAATACTTACATTGTATAAATGTGTCTTCTGTCTCAGTTTCCTAAAATGTCACTTTTTGTTAATAGTTTGACTTTTCTCTGCTCCCCAGGCCTCCCCTGAGGACGGCTCCCATCAGACGCTGGATGAGGGTTTGTTTAACGCGCTGTATGGAGCGTCCCTGTCCCTGTCCTCCGTCAGCAACCTGCTGCACTCGCCTGCTGGGACGACACATGAAGAAGACACACAGCTGAGGCTGCTGCAGCTGCAGGTGGGACTCACTACAACAAACACAAATTGATTCTACATTTTCGCTTTGACTTAGGTTAGAAACTAAGTAAGAAAGTCTTTCCAAATCGAAGTTGGAGACAAAACTAAACAAAAGACCCTGAATGTCTGGTATTCAGCCTAGATTCTGCTTCAGTTCAGTCAAAGACACGGCTGGTCATCAGATGTCATGAACCATCTCCTTCTACCTGTCAACCATTGCGTTCAGATTACGCTTTGCTCCAAGCAATAAGCAAATTAGATTGATTTGATGAGCAATTTAAAGACACCACTTGGGGCTCTGGGAGCTTTTGGTGTGATGAGCACTTTTAGCCACACCAGCGACATGGCTCTGTGTGGTTCTGTCGGTCTGTCTGTTGGTGGGTTGGTCGGTCGATCTGCCACATTGGTCCAGACTGAAATATCTCAACAGCCACTTGATGGATTGGCACACAAATTAGTACAGACATTCATAGTGCCCAGAGGACTAATCATGCTGACTTCACTGGATTCCTTTACAGAGTCTGTCTGCAGAGCTGGCTACCCTTGGTGGCGAGCTGGCCTCTCAGGGGTCAAAGGTCAGCCGTGTCCTGGGGTCAGAGTGTGGTCAGCAGTGTGTAGATGATGTGTGTAGAGTCCTTCCCGTGGTCCAGGCTGCGCTGAGCAGCCGAGAGAAGCAGCTCAGAAACCTGCAGGAGGAGAAAGCAAAGCAACAGGTCAGATATCATCACTGACTCTTAGTAACTGCACAGGTGGGAACAAGAACACACTGACCAAACCCTGAAATAGTAATCAATCAATACTGATTGATTAATATTTCAATATTAGGAGAGTCAATATTTAATCAAATTTTATCTTAACTGTACTAGTGTTTGTGATCTGTGTCCTACTGTCTTTTGTCGCTGTATCATCATTTATACATTAACTCACCTCCTCTGCATAATGAATATATGTGAATATAAGTCTTATATCTACCCTATCTAACATATCATAACAAGTGTAATTGTAAACTTTTTAGATACAGTCTTAAAATGGAAATAACCTTTTCCTTTGTATTCAAAGTCAAACCCTTGTTGTTTACTGCAGAAACAGATTTGTCTGTTTAACCAACAGATACGACTAAATGAGTTGCATGCAGCCTTCACCTCTAACCAGGCGACTGTTCACCAAATAACTAATGAATTCAATGGAACCCTGGACCTTAACAAACAACTACAGGTACTGTTTCCATAGAGATATTTCACTTTAACAAGCTACTCATAATCTGAGTGATTTGAGTGAACTGCTGCTCATGTTTGATGGTTTTAGAGCTGCAGCGATTAGTCGATTAATTGATTGACAGAGCGTTAATCTGCAACTATTTTGATAATTGATTAATAATTAAAATAGTTGAGAATGTTCTGCTTTTCTATGCTTCATATCATTGTAAACTGAATATCTTTGGGTTTTGGACTGTTACAAGACAATATATAAAACAAGACATTTCAAAATGTCGCCTTGGACTCTGTTTTCTGACGTTTTATAGACTAAACAGTAATCGGCAGATCAATAATGAAAATAATGGTTAGTTGCAGACCTAGATGGTTTTAGGTTTCAGCCTACCTTATTAATGCTCAACACAAAAGGGACAGAAATAGACAGTGTTTGCAGTATTTCACCAAAGTTGTCATAGTTTACAAGCCACTGTCTAGAGTGCCTCTTGCCTCTAGGTAAGAAAAAGTTTAATTAATATGAGGTGTCAAAATTAACGTTACTTCTGTAGGAAAAATACTATGTGTCACGTTTTGTTTTCCCAGCATAGAGATACTGTATATTATTTACTGTAGATACAGTCTTCGTTATCTTTGTGCCACTGACTTAACTGACAAAACCATATACAGTTGGGTAGAGAGGATTAGGGCAGGCTTTTTCTGATGCTGGCATGGCGAGATGTAAATGATTAAACAACTTGAGGAAAAGTAAATGTGTCAACATGTGGCCATAAAGTTTGTATTCGTCACAGTGTGTATACGTGTGTTTATCTTCCAGGCTGTAGTTCAGATACAGCGGTCTCTGCAGCAGCAGGTCGAGCAGGTGAGCTCCCTGTTGGAGGAGGCTGACCAGCACAACCTGCCCGCCTCTCTCATCCACCAGGCCACACAGCTGCAGGTATGCTAGCTGGTATATGTCACATATGTCCCTAAAGATAGTACTAAATAAATAATAATTCAGTAACCACAAGCATGTTTAAATCTTGAAATTGCCTGTCCCATCTATGTGCAGGGTGATCTGGACGGTGCTCTGGGTGGTGTTCGCTCCCGCTGTGAGGAGCTGAAGAGCAGCGTGGAGCTGCAGCAGCAGTATGAGCGGCTGGTCCACAGCCTGGAGGAGCTACTCGCTCTGGGCTCCGAACGCCTCGCACAGCAGCCTGACACAGAGCTCCACAACAGAGCTCAGCTCCAGCAGCAGCACAGCAGTCATACGGTCAGTCTGTGGGATACGGAGAAAATACAGTTTAGAGTGCTTTGGTACGTAAAAATAAAAGCTTCGAAATATGATCTTTAACATTATGTATCCTTGCCATATCAGAAGTTCTTCCAGTTCCTGGGCCATCATTCTAGGATCCTGCAGCACCTGACCCAGAGACTCCCAGAGAGCGTCCTTCAGAGGTGGGAGGGTGTAGTGATGGGCCTGCAGGGTGAGGTGGCCCAACTGCAACAGCACGAACTGGAGAAAGGGACCAGGATGCAGGAAACACTACAGGTAGTGCATGAAGTGCGCAAATTTGTCAACCTCCCACACAAACATCCTCAAAACATGAAACATTTTTCTTCTGGGACACAAATTTACGCCATCCATCAATGCAAAATATAATTAATTTCAGGGCATAATTTGTGAATAAATAATTATGAAATTGAGAGATGTGTGAAATGTGACTACAGTGTATATAACACTATAGTAACTTGTAAAATACTGTATGATATAAGGTTTGTTGAACTGAATGTTAATAGCATGCTAGTGATGTAGCTGGATGGCAATGTCGGTCCGTTGGTTGCAACCACTTTAATCCTGACTGAACATGGCTGTAGACTCTTATTACAGGGATTGTACATGAATGTAGCATAATACAGTGCTCATTCACAAAAAATTAAATATTCAGTGTCAGAAATGCCACTTCTGGGTCATCAAAATAGAATCCAGTGATCTATCAGCCGAGAGTAATCTGTTCACCAAGTTCATCCAAATTCATTCGTTACCTTTTGAGATATTTTGCAAAAACACGTTAATGACAAATGGGTGAATATTGAATTATGTAACAGGTGAAGTTAATTAAAGCCATCAGGAATGAGAAGAATCATTCAAAAACAATCATAGGAGTGTTTCCAATAAGCAGTGACATCTCTTCTGACCGTCATCATCTCTCCGTCTGTCTCAGATCTGGTCACAGTGGGAGGAGGACAGCGCCTGGTCAGACTCCCTGCTGAGACGCATTGAGACTTCATTTCCCAAGATGCACGATGGGGGTGATTCTGAGGAGCAGATATCAGCGAAGATCTCTGTCTATCAGGTAATTTTATTATTAATACACGTGCTCTTTCTGACCATCAGGGGATAATACTGATTTACCAACAAGCAGCCGACCAGAGGACTGAGTGCATTTTGTTCCATTCTGCTCATTTGGGGACTATTGGGCGCGCTCTCCACGCTGTACTTTGTGCATGGCACTCAAAACCTAATTGGCTCAATTAAATACAAGCGAATGGGTTGTTTTCTGTAGGAGCACATGATGTTCCTTGGCTTTGATGTGAGTCATTAGCCAAGTGCAGACCTCCAACTAGATTTCATTCTGGTTCATATTCCGTGTTGCTCTGCCGTGGGATTGGAAATGTGTCTCTTATTCATCTGAAATGGGCTGTGAAGAAGGGGGCATTGACGCATGGAAGCTCTTACAGCAGCCATTTCAAGACATCTCAGACTCTCAGGCTTATCACGCTCAGTTTTACATTACCAGGCTCCACATTCATGAGCCTCATAACTGTACTGCATCAACTTTGGCTGTACTTTGAGTTTGATGCTAATGTTTAGGCTAATCTGCCAATATATTAGCATTCGCATGCTCGTGTGGTAATCTGTTGGCAAATCTAATGTATTTGCATAGTGTTAAAAGCATAGATTAACATTTTGGGAAACATTCACAACAGTTAATCCATCCACCCAGATGTGATGTGGATCCACTGGTTGCCAGGCAACCTGAGGATGACAGCAAGACTCCTGGGAGTCACTGCTCCCAGCTGTTGTGTGCCAAGAAATAGTTACAGCGCGTAACTACGTGTAAAACCACAAATTGATGTTTTTGCACAGATTAAACAAACAAGATACAACATGCTAATAACAGTAGGAAGCTTGGTAGCTGTATTTTTGAACATTTCAGTTCCAGTCTTTATGCTAAGCTAAGGTAATTGCCTCTTGCGCTGTACTAAACACACAAACACGAGAGTGGTATTCATCCTCTCATCTAACTCTCAGGAAGAAAGCGAATAAGCGTATTTTCCAAAATGTCAAACTAGTCCTTTAACATAATACTAGCACGCTATGGTAATGGTTCCAGCCTCATGGAGTTCAGTCTTAGCGTGTGTGATGATGATGTATGATTTTTTGCAAATTTTCACTTGAGGTCCAGCTAAAGCTCATGTGTAGCTTGTTAATGAGTGTACTCCAAAACCAGAATTTGTAATTCTTCTAACAATTTGTAATTTCTCTTAAATTAAATCTTAAATTCTCTTAGATTAACACAACTAACACTTTCACTGCGTTTAGGATTTTGCCATATAGTTTGTGGGGGTTTCCAGTTCCAGGCTCAACATGTTGTTCCCATTTTGTACCAGCTACACGTTAGTTTCAGCTGTGGCTTGTGCAACATCTGGAATTTTTGAGGTAATGATAAAATATGCAAATACATGCAAATAATGCACAAATTTGAAAGTGATAAACCTAAAATTCAAACTGTTGGCATTAGCAAACTAACTGGTGAACATGTTATGGTTAGCATTAAGCTCAAAGTACAAAGTTCAAAGCAGGCTGAGTCTGGAATCTCATTCAAAGGTTGTTTGGACATTTTGGAAAGGATTTTGTGTAGTGATTTTATATGTGTAATTGTCCTGATGTGTTCCTGTGTGAAGCTGTGTTAAGAGTTAAGTAAACATGCATGTATGCCGGATACATTTTCTCAGTATGTGCTGTTGTGGAAGAAAGTGTTATAAAGCTTTGTATTGCTAACAGGACCTACGTGGCGTTCTGGAGGGGAACAAGGCGCGGTTCAGTCGGATGCTGGAGGCGGGGCTCTGGCTGCAGATGGCGGGCCGTAGAGGAGTGGGTGTGTCCACCAGCGAGCTTGAGGCACGCTGGAGAGCCCTGCACAAGAAGGTGGAGCACAAACGCACCAACGTAGACAGGAACAGGAAGCTGAGGATCAGGTGAGAGATGAGAGAGAAGACTGTCCCTCCGCAAAGTTAGGACTTGTCCTAAGTTTAGACTAAAGAGGTTTTGTCCGTTGAGTATGAAATGTATCAAATATTTTTGAAAATCTTAGATTTGACTTAAGTTTTTTTATTTTCATTGAAATATTGAGAGATATTCTTCCCCATATTATTGACTGGTGGGAATCTTCCTTCCTTTAATAATGATATTTTAGCGGGGTGGCTCATGATGTGATCAAAACAATAAAACAGTCAAATTTAAAAAATGCGTGCTGCATCTAATAAAAAGCGCTTGACACGAATGTTGAAGTCTGAGAAAATCTATACATATGATAAAATTTGCTTTACATAAAAGTTATTCAGTTGACGCTGTATTCTGGTAGATTTGTTCATCAAAATGAGCTTTTTTATTGAGTTGAGTTTATTTTCGATAAACAGGTTTCTTCGTGACTCTGCTGTACTGACTGAGTGGATGGGCGGGGCCAGAGAACTCATGGACAAATGGAGCCAGCTCTCTGTCTCAGACAAGGAGGAGATGGATGCTGGTCAGAGGCGGGACCACTACCTCCAGTTTGTGGTGAGTGGAGACACCCACTGACTCACTGACCATAAATAATGTGCTTGAATTAAATGATAACCAACTTTTTGTTTATAAGTAACCACATTTGTTCTTCCACAGTTTTATTTCTTTCTATTCATTTTTGCAATTGTGGAGAACAGAACATTACAAAAGTGTTATATTTTAGGCTTTGACCAAAGAGTTGGAGGCCAAATCTGGACTGAAGGTGGCTGTAATCGGTGCTGGAGCCCAGCTGGTCCAGCTGAGGGAAGCAGATGGAGACTCAGATAGAAATCTAGAGGACAAAGAGGCTTCGCAGTCTCAGACTTCAGACCCAGATCTCTGCTCCATCCACTCTCAGCTCAGAGAGATCGAGCTGGACTGGTCCAGTCTGCTGGCCGATGTTCCTGTCATCCAACAAGCTCTGCATAAGGTGAGGAGAGTCCCCCATGTAGTCTGTGACTTGCCATGTTAGAGGTGTGGCTCCGGGGACAGACATTCATGGTTCCCAGATGATGTATTCTAATGACTTTGGTGATCCGCTGACCTTTTCTCTAGTGCCACCATGAGGTTGACTGTTTTTTTTCAATATATTTACAACAAGATGATGGATTGCCTTAAATTTAGTGTAGCTATTCATGTTCCCCAGAGGATGAATTGTAATAACTTTCATCCCGTGACCTTTCCTCTAGCACCATCATCAGGTCAGTTTATATGTTTTTATGTTATGGCAATGTCGGTCATGTTATTATTTTTTATGGATTCATTTTGTCATTATGGGGTGCCCCAGTGGCTTGGGGGTTTAGGACCTGACCCTGAACAGCAGTGTCCCAAATGGAGTTGCTAAAATGCTAAAGTGTCGAAAATTCTGAAAATTGAACAGGATTGCAGACATCCTGTCCAGGTTTCTACATTGACTTTGACCAAAATAACACAAGGAATGGAGGTTTTTGTCCTTATGTGTTTTTAAAAGTCAAAATTTTTATCTAAATTTGCTTCTCCGTGCCCACATGTGCAGTACAGAGCAGTTTGGTATTTCAAAAACCACGCTGCAGTCTTCCTGTCACCAATTAGTTTTAAACATCCCCACTGTGCAGCACAATGCCATCCTGAGGACTCTTCTCGCCCTTATTGGTGTGAAACCATTCTCCCCTCCATCTGTCCGTCTGTCTGACAGGATCTTTCTTTCTTCCTTCCTCTCCTCGCCTCTTTTCTGCCTCTCTCTGCTCCAATCTTCTTCTTCCATGCTCTCCCCTTCTTCTGCCTTTCTATCCCATCTTCCCAACCTCATCTCCTCTCAGCTCTCCTCGTATCCCTCTCTCCCTCTTCTTCATTCCCTCTCATCTCCTCCTCCTGCTGTTCTTATTATTTTTCTGTCCCTCTCTTTTCTCCTCTTCACCTCAGTTTTTGGCTACTTTTCTCTCTCTTTTCACTCACCTTCTTTTCAAGTTCAAAAGGTTAAGTTCAAATGTATTTCTAAAGCTTATTTCAGATAAATGCATCACGTAATTCTTTGACAAATGAACAAATAAAGACACAATTTTAGATAAAGACTACACAAAAACCACATATACAATGTATACATGTTAAAAAGATATTTACCTCAGAGCAAGGCAAAAGCTACAGCCTAATAACATGATTTAAAGTTTTTAATCAATCCTGAAGTTTACGGACTGGAGACACTATCAGGGGCAGCAGCATTCTGGATTAGCTGAGTCTCTATTGGCTTTTTTGAGGAGGACAAAAAGTTATTATTTTACGTTTCTTGAAGGTCAGAGTGCTGACACGATGAATAGAATAAAGCAGAGAGTCACCAGTTATGTTTGTGGGACTAAGTAAGTTTCTAATTTTTTGACAATGTCAACAAAGACTGACCTTATTCCCTCCTTCTCCTCAGCGATGGATGAAGACTTTGACCCAGGAGGAGGCGCTGCAG
>NTHP01000573.1:64092-86692 GCA_003416845.1 Oplegnathus fasciatus | reverse complement strand
AATATATATATATATATATTTTGATGTTTTTTTGTCAGTTTGATACAGCACACACAGTACAGAAAACAAGGAAAATCTGACAGTAACAAAAACGTACAGAATATCAGTATCAGCAGCAGGGCAGAAGCACTGGTCTGTAATAATAGATCTCTTAACCAAGGATTTAGTTGCCTTTTTTCTCTGTAATCTGCTTTACATCTGTGCCGTCAACCGCTTTGTAAGAGCAGGTATCATGTTCTTGACACAGTAGAAATGTAATCTTGTAACAGATCTCCTTAAATATTGTGTATTGTGAGAGTGCTGCGCTGTTGGTCCCCTGAGACAGTTACATCAGCTTCTGTGGATATTGTCCTCTTATTCTTTGATTCAATTCTATCAGATATTTATCCGAATTTCATTATATTTCCATTTCCGTGACTTTGGATAAAACATGATTGGCCATTTGTGACCCTGCTCCTCTTATCCTGTCTGATTTCTGTCAAATTCCCATTTAAATTGTGTGTGTTAACAAAAATGACGGGTATTTTCTGAGGAAGAGGTTTGGATTTTATACAGAATCTGATTTTTTTTATTTATTTTTTTTATTTTATGTGCAAATATCAACAAAATACAAAAGAAGGTGAAAATCACAATTTTTTCCAGTACAGCCCACAGTTTCCAAATTGTCTTGCATGTTTTACAGTTATTTAGTGGACCCCCTTAATTGTAGGAAAACCCCATGTTGCAGGAACGGCTCGTTATAGCACAGAAAAGACGGAAAAGGAAAGAACATTACTACATAAACAGTACAGCGGGCCAGCTGTGTGTCAGTGTCTCTTCTCTGCTGCTCTGAATCAGCTACAGGTAGATGCGATACGCAAGTCTGATGCAAGAGTTTTTGTTTATTCAACCTGGACAGACACCTGTCCTCTCTGACTGTAGGGACATCTTCGATCCTCCGTCCTCCATCTGTCCCCTGTAGCCTCTGACGGTGTCTGTTTGCCTGAGAGCGGCCAAGTTAATCTAATCTGCTCTGATTAATGACAGTGGACATGTTTAGGAAGTCAAAGGAGGAGTGCAATGGCTCTCTTATCGTTGTCAAAGCCAATCAGCTTCTAAAGAACCCATTGCATTGATCTGTATGATCAGTGACTTTTTACATTTTGTTTTATTGTGTGTCAGAACTGGGAGCGCTGCGAGGCCGGACTGGCAGACAGCATGCTGCAGCTGAAGGACATGAAGACCAGACTGAACCAGTCGATGCCGGAGTGTGACGATGAGCTGCAGAGTGCCGAGAAATTCAACAAGGTACATCTTCAAACAGCTGGTCGCACGAGCACAAATCAAAACACGCAGCATTTCACTGACCCACTGGCAGAGTTTGATTTATACAAAACATTCTCTGGAGGCAGCAGTAATCTCATTGGCTGAGTTAAACCTCAGTGGGTGGAAATTTTCTTCAAAGTAACTTAGGACTGATAAAGTCAGTGATAATTACATTTTTTATATATTTTGACCAGGACGCCTGCTGTGCCATATGTGAGCCCTCAGACGAGGTGGTACTCTCTTCTGGCTTTGCTCATTCAGACTAACCTCAAGCATTAAGCATTAAGATTTGAAGTAAAGGTGGCAAAATCCACCAGGAAGTCCCTGCTGATAGTCAAGCACATGTTGCGTTACCTGTTAATTAATGAGGTTTAGAGGTGCTGGTAGGCAGATTTTTTTTTACCTTTGGACAGAGTCAAGATACCTGTTTCCAGTCTTTATGCTAAGCTAAGCTAACTGTCTCCTGGCTGTAGCTTCATATTTAACAGACAGATATGAGAGTGGTATCAATCTTTTCATCTAACTCTGCAAGAAAGTGAATAAACGCATTTCCCAAATGTCGAATTTGTCCTTTTCAGGCACATACTCTGCTGGGCATTGTACTGAGATTATTTGTACAATAGAAAAAACTTTTTGAAAATGCCCACAATGACTAAAAAGACACAAGTCTAATCTATGCATACATATATTACATGCTCATATTCATGCAACTTTTCATAGTATTAGCAGTCTGTGAACGTTCTGTATTGTGCTAGAGTCCTGCAGGTGGAACTGTTGGTTGTAAAAGGTTGATATTCAAAACAAACACAGATAAATGCTCCTTTTTGAAATGTACAAAGTGAAAATAACGAGCTGTAGACGGAGTGTGAGGACATCAGGAGACAGTGGAAGAGCTACAAACAGACATGGAGCCTTCAGGCAGTTTGAATTTTCAGGGGGAAACAATCACTTAAAGTTCCAAGAGAGCAAAGCCAAGTTCAAAACAGGTTTGACTCAACTCATCCTCTCTGACCCATCACAGCCTTTATCCTCCACCCCTCCCTCAATCCCCTCCCCTCCCCCTCCACAGTCACCCCTCCCCCGGCCCGGCCTGGCCTGCAGCCTGTGGCCCTTAATCCTCTCTCTGGGCGGGGAGAGAAAGAGAGAGAAAAGAGTGACAGAGACAGGGAGAGAAAGAGAAAGGGGCAGGGCAGAGAGAAGACATTAGGGAGTTGCTGTGAGAGAGCGAGCTGTGGAGGGGGTCCCTGACGGTTTGTTGTGGCGGTCGGTGTGTTATGGTATGCAGGAGAACGAGGACTCCCTGGAGGACTGGGCTGAGAGCCTGACGGAGCTGAGCACCATGAAGACGGATCTGTCCCAGTACATCATCGCCGACGACGTCCTGCTGCTGCAGGAGCAGGTGGAGCACCTGCACTGTCAGTGGGAGGAACTCTGCCTCAAGGTTAGTCTGCTGGGTTTGGTGCACTGAACTCCTGCCTAAAGCTAAAAACAGATGGGACTCATCTTTCATTAAGTACCTCAGATTGTCCTTTGTACCTGCTAAAATAAGCTGTTTATCTGGTTTTATCTTCCTTTATTCCTTATACTTACACGCTTAAAGCAATATCTTCACTGTGCTCCTGAACTTTGTATTCCTTCCTGGATTTGTTGCTTGTGGAAGTGACATTAACTGGATGTCTTAAGTGTGAAAGTACTTTACGTAGTTCTGTGTTATGTTGTTAGTATAGCAGTTTTTAAGTGTAATGTGTTATCTGCTTGAATCAGATGCAGTTAAATCACAGACGAAAGTAATTTCAAGATATCACTGGTGCACAGATTCATATAAAGTTCCCAGTGAGAGCGCATGACACTGGTCACCCAACTTTTTCCTTCCTTGGGGACCCGTTTTTAACACCTTAACATGCAGTTTCCTTTAATGTTCCCTTTAAATATCATTAATACACATTTCTCAGGCATATTTGGTATCTCTGGAAACTTTGGGATCTCCACTACAATTTAAGTCTGTGACTTTGAGCAATGTTTGGCTGCGCAGCATGCGTTGGTATTGACGGTCTTGCTGGTGGGACAGTTGGAAAAGTTTGTCTTTTAAGTGATATGTGTAATTTGGCTTACATTAAATGAAGTTCAATCGCCAGGGAAAGTAATTTCAAGGTATCACTGGTGCAAAGTTCTACTTTTTGGCAAATGATAGCTTCCTAATCATGTTCTGAGATCAGAAAGAGTTCATGTAAAGTGCAAAGTGAGGGTGCAACACCAGAAACACTGGTCATCAAACTTTTTTCTTACTTGGGGACCCATTTTTAAAATCTCTCCTGTGTTCTGTTGGATCCACTCATAGAAAAATGTTTGAAAACCAGTTAATCATTAAAGAGCGAACATGTGTAACCAGCTCAGCCCAAACAGTCACTCGCTTTGTGTTTTGTTAGTGAGCGTGTGTGTGTTTTGGGACAGCGGCAGGTCAGGCGAGAACATTCAGCTTCTCAAACTGCTTCAAGAGGAAGAGACTGAGCGAGGTGAAAATTGGTGCGGCGGCTAAAAGGCTCAATGCAGAGACATAATTTTCTTTATTAAATCAAAGTTTGTTTTTGGAGAGCGCTCATCTGACATGTTTGTGACAGTTCTCACATCTACAGTATTTATGCCGCGCTGCATTCGAATCTGCGTTCTGTGTTTAACACTGAGGTTTTTTGTCAGTTTTCCCGTCATCTGTGTTGAAAGCCTTTTAATGAGGAGTTAAGTTAGTAAATCTTGTGAGTCTTTTTAGGGCGACTAAACGGACCAACAGGTCTGGGTGGGGGGTGGTGAGGGGGTGAGGGGCATTGTGGGAATGGGGGAACAGATGGTGACAGGAGAGAAATGTTGTAATGAGCTGAGAGGCTTCAGGAAGAAGAGCTTTTGTATTGAAATGAGTTTTGGGGGGGAGGGGGAGTAGTAGTGATCATACTGACTTTCACTTTTTACTGTCTGAGTGTTTGTGTTTGGCTGAGTCTTTGTTTGTGTATTTGCAAGTGTAGCCCTGTTTGGGACTCTTTATCCACATCCTCCTCCGATTACAAGTGGCTGTGTGCTGCTCTGTACTGGAGGTGGGAAAAGTTAACCTGCAGCATATTTATAGTCTTCAGTAAACTCTGCATCCTTGAAGTTTTCTCTCTTGTAAAAGTGAAACATATTGTTTCCAAATCCCAATCAATCAAGTGTAAAACCTTATAGTGTTATATATGTTTGGATGTGTTTTTGAATGCATCGTCTTCTTCAGCTGATCCTAGTCCGCCGAGCAGTAATGAGCTCATTGCTGCCCCCTGTGTTTAATGGAGGAAAACGCCCGCTGTCGCAGGCTCTTCAGTTCGGCCTTCATCAGACACATGTGGTGGCAGTGAGCTCATTTCAGTGTGGCTGCATCCTTCCAGCGACGGAATCTGGGATGGCGTTCGACAATTTCTGTAACTTTCTCCAAAACAGGCAGTTCAGCACACGTGCTTACTTCACACAGGGATTGTCCAGGTGTGTGCAGGTGTGAAAGTAAGCAGGGTTTGAACTTCTCTCCCAAGCTCTCTTTTTTCGTTCATCATACAACTACTTCAGTCTGTTTTTGTGTTTAACCGAGTGTACCGCCACGAATGCCTTCCAGGAAAGACTGAAAAAGTGTACGCCATTATCCCCATATTTAAAAGATTACCCTCTCTCCCCTCTCTATGATGGCAGCCTTTTCACCCTGAAAAAAAAAGAAAAATAATGAAAGGATGAAAGGTGGCAAATATACCTCTGGTTAACTTTCCCACCTCCAGTAAGGAGCTTTTTTCTATGAGAGCATTTCAATAGAAAGCATCCTGGCTGGTCTCCCATGCAGTGGATGACAGTCCCAGATTGGGCCCGTGTGTAGGTACATGTTTGCATTGTTGGTGTATCTGTCTGTCTCGAGTACAGTCAGTTCAACCACCCTTCTGACTGAAGTCTGACAGCGGCTGTTTAGAGCCGATCCAACAGTTAATTAGATCAAAAACACACTGCAGCTCTGTCTGTTGACGCTCCAACAACACTACACCACCAATAAGATGTTTACTGCTGCTCTGCCAGCCAACAGCCTCTCTTGGTTCAGTGACCCACGCTTGGATCACAGTGGACAATTCGTGTATTTTGGTTTTGAAAAACATTTTAGAAGCATACCCTGTTATTTTGTTAAGCTTAACCCATTGTCAGGACGTCAGAGTCATTAACTACCGATAAAGCTTCAGCATGATTCAGTTGAAACCAAATTATAGATATTGTGCTGAAAACCGTCACTCTCAGATTTGCATATGAAGTTAAAAGTTTAATGCCTGATTTGTATTGTTTCAGGAGCTTTGGGCATAAATATTAATATAATTTAAGAGCAGCAGAGAGGTAGCACCGAGGAGAGCTGGCGTTAGTTGTCATCACCAAGCCAATCATCACATTTCCAAGTTGTATCTGTGTTACATGTTATTCCTCTTCTTATTTTAAAATCTCTCCCAACAAATAATATGACCAGGTGCATCTGTATCAGTGATAATAGATCAGGCATACATAAGTGATGAAGCTTATTTCATTTCTTTCTTCCAATCCTCTTTGTGCCAGGTGTCCCTGCGTAAACAGGAGATCGCAGATCGACTGAATGCGTGGATCATCTTCAATGAGAAGAACAAGGAGCTGTGTGAGTGGCTGACGCAGATGGAGAACAAGGTGGCGCACAACTCCGACCTCAACATCGAGGAGATGGTGGAGAAACTCAAGAAGGTAGGAGGCTGCAGCAAAGACACACTGTGATAACAACAGACACTTAAACACTAGCTTGAAGATTGGATTAATCCCCTTCACACGTTTAGATGGCTGCAAACTCATCATCCGCTGATCCACAGAGCTGAGGATCAAAGTGTGAATGAGACACTTCATTGATTGGTCTAAATGATGAACGAAACTGAGGAAGATGTTGCTTCAATCTGGCTGTATATGCAAGAGTGGGAATTTGTGAAAAATTATTTAATAGTTTCAAGGACTGTTTGGTCCAATTCGTCTGTTTTTTTTTGGGGTTTTTTTGCTGGAAGGATTTCTTAAAAACTTTTGGTAGAAAGTTAGAACATGGGCCGAGAAACAAGTGATTAGTTTTTGGTGCTTTTGTATAAAAATCAGGTACATGTATCCCACGATTGCATATCACTATGTGTGTTTTGATGAATATCCAAATGCAGATTAGAAGATGTGCAGTCAGCCAGAGGTACGAGTTCTGTGAGTGCCTTCTAGTTATATATTTATATACATTTTGCCAGTTTCCTTTCCTGAGAGCATGAACACACAAACAAACAAAATAAACGCCATATAAACAAGAAGAGCCTTTAAAAATAAAGGAGATAAACAGATCAGTAAAATAACATGCACTTACAATGGTAGGCTAATGATAAAACACACTTAAACAAAATCTGGTCTCAAGGATGATATATACATTTTGTCCAGGTCTCAATAGATGTATCCTCCTTGTTCTCAAATTGTACGTAATTTTGTCCATTATATAAATATTGCACACCATCAATCAGCGTTGTTTCTTCGCATTCTCAGCAAATATTTGTCCCTCCATTCAAGTTCCTCCAGCTTGCTCAGGCACATGTTTTCTAGTTGTGTTGTGATATTTGTTGTAGTGAAAATTAATATTTACAGTGATGTGGTTCTTGTTGAGAGTCAGATGGCTCAAGCTCTATCACTATATAAAATCTTCAGAGTTTTATCAGGAAAACACATACAAAAAAGTTTCATTTAGAAGTTTTTTTGGTAAATGTTTTATTTTCCCACTATGTTTATTATGCTGTGTCACCCGGTCACCTCTGCAGTCTGAGCTGCTCTGTGTGGGGATGTGTTGGGGTGGGTGGTGTCTGGGCTTTTCAAAAAGCTGTGAATTCCCTCCTGATTGTTAAAGAGACGACAGCTGTTTGAGCCCCTGCAGGGCCACGCGGGTTTGTTTTGTGTCGAGCTCACGGCCCCTTTCATTTGATACGGTGACTAGGAGGGGAGTGCAGGGAGGGCGATTGCTGTTGTAAAAGCCCAAACTTATTGCCCTGGCGGGGGGTTTAAACCTTTTCAGGCACTGGAGCTTTAAATTTAGTGTCTTGCCCTGGCACACAGACTCTTGGCAGGAGTTACTTCCAGGCAAACCTCCAAAGTCGTCCAAAGTTGTCATGATTTTTTGCCTAAAATGAAATGCAAATCATGTTGAAGGTATTAACATTAACATTAACATTTTTTGTTTCAAGAGAGTTTTCCCACTTTTTAGGTTTACAGAAATGTTATTGGGTACATTTCTGGTTGAAATTGTAATAAGGTTTCTCAAAATTAAACATGTTACATGAAAAGTTGGAATTTTAAGTAAACAAACTGTGATTCATGGTTTTCAAAGAACGTTACATGTTTTTATTTATCCTTACTTGAGCCATTATACAGCCAACCCTGTCCTTAATGTCAGACTTATAGCAGTGATTATATGTCACTTTACTAAATCCTGTAGAGAAATGATTAATGATTGTGTAATACACATAATCACATCATTTGAAAAGTGAACCTGCAGGTACTTACTCCGTCCTCTTTGTTCTGTTTTCCCATTAGGACTGTATGGAAGAGATCAACTTGTTCAGTGAGAATAAAACCCATTTGAAGCAGCTCGGAGAACAACTCATTACAGCCAGCAACAAGACGAAGGAGACGGAGATCAACGACAAGCTGAAGGACATCAACGACCGCTGGCAGCATCTGTTTGACCACATAGAGGCCAGGTAAGAAAAGAAAGCAAGACTGGATGAAGAGATGGTGGGAGGAAAGAAGGAGGAGAAGGCCTCGCCATGTTAACTCTACAGCTGTTTGAGACCGATTTTAGCTGAATGAATTCATGAGTTTTCATGTTTTTTAAAGGTGTTTGTGCTTGTAGAGACTCCGAGCTGAGTGATTTATTTCGTGTTAGCCACGGTAGTGGTGCTGCTTGGTAATGGCATGGTCTGTTGGTCAGTCTCTACCTAAATATTAAATATGACCTGCTGAACTTGAGAACATCCAATAGTTGTTAACATGCATGTTGCATGCTGACTGTGGCTAACAACATCAGCCTTCACCTTACGGCGCAGCCGAGTCTGACAAAGTCCAGCTGAGACTAAGTGAAGTTGAAAGCCTGACAGTGTATAGCTGAGCCTGGCAAGCTGAGACTGAGATGTCCTAAAAGGGAAGCTGTATGGAGGATAAAGCCCTTTGATTGCCTTTTTACATAGGAGCTCTACCTTTAGTCTGTTCAGTCTGACCAAAACAATTATTTTGTGATGACGGCATCACCCCACCCTCTCACGGGAAATCTAATCTCCTTTTTTTATAACTGTGGTTCATGTGACTCTATTGATCAATAACTATCAGAACAGCCCTTCTTGGAAACTGACTTGGTGATAACTATAAGCACTTCCTGCTGGGGTACAAACAGCAGCCTTGTACCTGCACTGATGTTACTCATACAACACTGCTTCAAGATTTTTGTCAGCTAACTCCTCTCTACTTGATCTTTGACATCCTGAAAGTGCAGGTCGTTTGTTGAGTATAGGTCCTTTCAGGTGTTTATGTTTAGCAATGTTTGGACTGCAAGATGATTGGCAGCCACTATCTCACAAACGCCTCTCAAATGTAAGACTCCATTTCCCATAACACCTGTTGACTCTTTCTTTTGTTAGAAGACATTACAGACTTTTCTGAAGTCCAAACTCGTGTTGTTGACCGCTCCAGTTCAACTTGTGCAGCTTTTTCTGTGTGTTGTTGGTTTCCCCTCTGAGAACAGGAGCAGGCAGAGCACAGCTGGTAGTCCAATGTGGCTGCAGATTAAAGTAGAAAAGCTCCGAGCCGACAGAGGATAGAGTGATATTGTTATTAATCCATAAATGCAAATCTCATTCCACCACACAGAGAAGTGGTGGCTGGATGCTGGATGCTGTTCATGCATCAGCTTAGTGCCTCTTTACTGCTGATCTGCCTGAAGCAGCATTATGCAGTGTGACTGATAGGCACAAGTACAAGGTGGGCATAAACAGTGAGAGTGAGACGAACCCGTTAGCTGCCCCCTGTGGTAAATATTAAGTAAAATGGAGGTAGTCTCATTTAGTTGGTTTTAATTGGGTGGGGCATTTGATCATGTCTTGCTGTTGGACAAATATCAGTGAGGGTTAAGGCCTCAGTTGGACTCAAAGGAACCAGGTTTGCCGACCACAGCTAAAGGCAAAAGTGTTTATACACTCAAAGGCGGTAGCTCCATTACACCACTTTTCAACTTAGGGGCCGGGACCCCAAAAGGGGACATATTTCTGCTACTCAAAGACTTGCAATCTTTTTTTACTTTGAATCACAGGATAACTTTACCTCTTCAAACTTCGAACCTCTTCATTTTTCAGGGGTCAGGGCCGGAAAAGGTCGTAATCATTGGATCAGAGCTAGGTGAGAGATTTGATTATATTTGGATTCCGACTGGCCTCCTTCATAGCAACTGCTAGTATTACTGGGTCTGTGGCATTCTCAAGTATAACTAGGCAGCAGTCTCTGGGGTATTTTCAGTTCCCTGTCCATTATTTTTAAACTGCACACTTGCCGTTTGCCTCCACGAACGGTGTGAGCTAAGGTGTAACTTATGGGCACTTTCCAAAAATCGCCTGTCAATCAACAATCAACAAAGCATGGGCAGTGCTGTGAAGTCTCCTCCCTTGAGTTCTTCTGTTGGTGAGAGTGGAAGTTTCTGTTACCGCCTGTTAAGGGCACAGTGGCTGCAAAGGTCTCATTCTTTTTGTAACAAATCAGAAATGCATTTGCAAAGTCATTAATTAGCTGCTGTTTGGGTCATGGCGGTATTCTATCAGTGACAGGGAACAGGTAATAATATGAATATAACATCATTTGATTCTTCTGCCTGGAGTCTACTTTAGTTTGCATGTTCTTTTTGATTTTGTGGATAATTATGTGTTCTCACCACTAACAAGGTTGATCTCAGAAACAAGTATCATGCATTAGCAGAGGGTTTTTCTGTCCTTTCTTGCTTGCCATCGTCAAACAGTAAAGTGATTATTATCTTCCGTGTCGTCGCTGTGCAGCAGAATGGATGCAGAGTGGTGGAGTGCACAACAATTACTGGTACATCTCTGGCAAACAACAGGACAGCGAGTTTGAACTAATTGCTGTATTCTGCTCCAGGTAATCGCCTGTTTGGTGACCAGAAAGTACTCTGTGTTTAGTAGATGGCAAGTTAATGAAATCCAGAAAGCAAATCAGAGCAAACTGAACTGAGTCAAGCTGAGCAACAGTGGAATATTTTCTTGGAGCCAGATGGGTTAAAGCAGTCGGGGAAGGAGGGGTGGAGGTGACTTATCCTCCATGAGAATGACTGATTTAGATCTGCCATATGGTGGCTGTTTAGTGACCGTGGCTGCTCTGTCTCTCCTCAAGCTCTGTTTCTCTATCACATCCTAATTCAAAGGAGAAATTTTAGCATTAAGTTCATCTTAATAAATGTTTGTTTTCAGACTTTGAATCTGTGATTGGTATAAATGATCATTTAACCTACAGCTACAGTTATGGTATGTTCACACGTAAAGAGGCAGACAGTCTCTTGTCTCCAACAAGCCTGAAGCTTGTGGGCATGTCTGTGGTAAGCCTGTGATTTACAAACTTTGCTCCAACTGGACAGTTATTTTCTAATGTTGCCACTGTAGCCGTGCATGACGCGATGCATCTCCATGCCTCTCAAGATGTTTTATGTTTTAGACAACAGCAGAGATGTATTTGGAATAAATAGTCAAAAAACTGTTATTAAAGTAACTTCCATGGACTCTATTATTAAGAGTATCAGTGTACATGAGTACCTGTGAACTCCACCACTGGACACGACACAGTTCAAATGGACTGTTCTGAGAACACGAGCCCATTAAATGGCGCCTTTAGTATGGATCGAAGCCTCAAACTGAGAGCAGAAGATGGTTTCACAATATCCCATTTGCTGTGAACGCCACCTGAGAATGACTAAACTTTGTGAACAATTACCAGGATCTCCAGTCAAAGCAAAAATTGACAAAGAGGGTGGATCCACGTAGGCCCAGTCGTGTGGTTCACAGTGGACGAGGGTGAGGGTCTTTGTCATGACTGACAGGTTGTTAGTACAGAGATGTGCCCTCCGTCTTTAACAATGGAAGGGGGACTGGAGTGGAGAGGGAGCGTGACACACAATAGTGGATTTGCCCTCCTCTCCCCTCCCCTCAGCTGCCTCCCCCCTGTCCCCTCAGGGACTGACCAGCATAACAAGGCTAAGCCTGTTAATGAGCCACTGCTGAGGCACGAGCCTCGTGTCTGTGATGGAATGTGCAGTTGTCGCACTCTTGATTTAGATTTTATTATTACCATTTTACCATTACTATGACTGATACCTAATTCTGTCAGCGTTCCAGTCCGTCCCAAAGGTGTTGGATGGGGTTAAGCTCAGCGCATTAAGGGGGCGTTGTCATGTTGAAACAGGAAAGCCCCCCCCACAACGTCGACACAAAGTTGGAAGACTATTGTCTAAAATATCATTGTATGCTGTAACATTAAGATTTCTCTGCATTTGAACCAAGGAGCTCAAACCAGGAAAAACAGCCCCAGACCAAAGTTAGTGGACAGTGGTGCATATCCCGACGTATTAGCACTTCACTGAATATGTGTAACATGTACCACATTATAATGATCATCTTGAGAGCCAAACCCCATTGCAGGATTTGAGGCTCACGATCTGCTGTTGCAGACTGTAGTGAGGGGGTGAAAACCCACTAAGCTGATGAACATGGGGAGTGTCTCTCCACACAAGCCGCTTAACATGATCAGGGAACCATTTCACCATTGTCCCGTCCATGCTGTTCACACATCAAAACCATCAGAGCAGTTTGGGTGTAAGTAAAGGCTTAAATTAGATTATTCAGTGTTTACCACAAACCCAGCAGTTCATTCATCAGTGATGACTAGCTTGACTAATAATAATGTGTTCCTGAATCTATAGCACTGCGACTAATCACAGCAACAAGTGTCTATGTGTGTGTGGTGTGTAAAACGTAAAGACGGGGCTAAAAGTAGCTTTGTAGATCAGTGGGCTCCAGCCCTCACTTAGCCTCGCAGTAGGCTAATCCACCCAGGCTTTGCACGCTGAGAGAGGACACACCTCCCAACTCTCTGAGCCAGTGAAACATGCTGCAAGAAACTGATTAGAATTAAGGTGCCGGTTACACTTGCACTTTGTTTTCCCTGGTCCGATTAGTAAATATTAAACCTTTGTACCATCATACCACTATTATTAGCTGAAAGTTGAACCAAAACCAGAACCAAACCTGCACTAGGTGCAAAAAGGTCCAAAGTCCCAAAAGCATTAAGGTCCAAAAAACAAATTTTGCTTCTCCGTGTGCGTCTTGTGTCCGTGGCTGATGCTTGCTCGTCCCACCTCAGCTGCACCAAGCCCAAACTTTGCACAAACCTTTTTGGATCCAGTAACTGACGAAGATGGCACCAAAATAAGCTTTGAAATGTACCTTTGGAAACTGGTGACGCTACTGACTGCAACTTTTTTACAGTCTATAATCCAGATTGTATTCCTTCAGATAAGCTTGATGGAGTTTTGGGCCCTTTTTCTTTTACAGTGCAGTATTGTTTATAGCCCCCGTGGATGGAGCATTGAACCCCTAGAAAAGTAGTAAGGGGCCTGTTCTCTCCATGTTTGCCCCCCGCTCCCCCCAGCAACACTGAATGATGCATAGCTCTGAGCAGTTTCTAACATTTCACTTTTCAGACCTGATATTTTCCCACATTTGGGTATACTCTGCAACAAATACAATTAAGTGAAAATCGTTATTCTTTCTTTTTTCTCACACAAACCCCCTCGAAACATTTCACTACTTCAAGTCAACATCTCTCATTCTTAACCCCGTCTCCATTTCACTTTTTCTTTCCATCATAATCCTCTTCTGCACAACATGAAGAGAAGTCGTGTACTTCGCAGACATGAAGTGAATCAGTCTTTTCATTGGTTGGTCCATTGCCAGAGTCCTGCACTACTGAGTCACACGTTTTGATAAGTTTAAGTGGAGCTGATTCAGAGTCAGTGATGACCGCTGCGTCCCTCAGCCTTTGTCTGCGCCTCGCCTCACTAAGTTACGGCAGATGACTGCTGAGGTTTGACTTGCTGAGGGATTAGACGCGTTGACACAGGCCCACTGCTCGCCTTTGTCCCCCAAAACAAACCGGGTGCTCCGTCACCCGGGCCAGCAGCTGCCGTCTGCTGACACGAGCCTTTGTGCCAACGGGCCCTCAGCCTCGGGGGCCACCGGGGGCCACCATCCTCTCTCCTTCATTGTCTGAATAAGATGCACGCGAGGCAGATGTTTGTCTTCAAAAAACAATCTCCCTGCTCTCCTGCCTCCTTTTCCGTCTCCATCTCCTCGCACCTGGTACTGCAAATGTACTTCTTTTATCGTCACACAGTGTGTTTTTGTCTCTAAATTGCAGTTTGTCGAGTTGTTTATTTCAAGATGTTGTTGTTTGGCAGTTTAATGCTGACGTAAAAACAACACAGTACTCACTCATGACCACTCAGCTCTCTTTTCAAGTGGTTGTAGATTTGGTCGTCATGGTGATGATGGCACACTGCTGGCTTGGCTCGGTTACCACAGTGATTTGTTAACTTTGAACAAGGGATTGTGAGACGATGGAGTTAATGTTTCTGTTTGTGTGGCCGTTCACTTAAAATATCGGTGTGTGTAATGGCAAATAAGATGAATTTGAGCCTTCAAGCTACTCTGTGATTTCTGGAGTCTGTGCGCATGTGTCTTTGTGTATTAAGTGTCTCACTCAGTTATCGTGTTTTATGCATAAAAAAAATACAAACTAAGAAACGCTGTGAAGGAGACAATTTAAATGTTCCATATACTTTCATTGTCCATCCACACCGACTGCATGAAAGAATGAAGGAATAGACCATGCACACCAAACGTGTGCGGAAATGGGAATTGAATGAGACTCAGCGTTTTTTCATTCTGTGCTTGTGCACTGTTGGACATTATGAAATAAGCACCAGAGTTCCCTAATATATGATGAAACTGATAAAAAGTTGAATTGGTGATTCGCTGTGAGAAGCGGTGTCACAATGGTCATTCATTAAGGATTCAACAGCAAAGTCTGTCAGTTTTACAGCCTGTGAGGGAACAGAAAACACTCTTCCTTGATATCATTACTTTTCAACTTACTACTGTTTTTCAGACGTGCAACCGCTCCCTCTCGACCAGGTGCCAAATATCACATGCTCACTGAGGCTCATGTTTGAATAAAGCCATTATGGTTCCCTTCCGTTAAGGACGCCTATGTCTGAATGACAGCCATTACTGTAACAGATAGATGAAGCCGGCAGTGTTGTGTATTCCGTGTCTGAAAAGGGCTTTAGATTTACGTTTCTTTCTTTGAACCTTTTTGTCTGTTTCTGTGTGTCATTCCTCCTTCTTCTCCTCCACCTGTTGTCGCCTTAACCAGTCTTCATCATTCAGCCCTGTAATATATTACTCGCTCTTAGTGCACTAAACCCCAGGCTGGTTTATTTGAAATGGAAGAAGGTGGCAGATGGAAGTTTTCCAGACTGAGGTTCCCTGCTGGGTCTGTCTGTGTCAGCAGCTTCGGTCCGGTTGGCATTAATGTCCGAGGTCGCGTCCAATAACAGTAATAGCAATCGACAGCTGCACCTGTAATCTGCTCAAGACCTGGACTAACTTTAATGGGCTTCTGTTACTTCGTTCCTGCTCGTTGGCTCTGTTTGTTGTTGCAGGATAGTGCCGGTCGTAAAGCGATATTACAGTTTTACAGCTGGTTTGGATTGTTTCCAGCCCAAATGTGTACTTTCCTACTCTTAAGAGCCTCAAAGATAGTCTTTCTTCCTGCTACGTTGTTGTTGTTGTTGTTTACCAACATTTTGTATCACAGTCCACAGACTTTATTATTTGCTTTTGTCCAGATTGATTGTTTATTTTTTAAATGTTTTTTCCTTTATCACTGTGAGCGTCACAAACAGCCAAAGGCCATTCTACATGGACTGCATCTATGTGAGTTTTTAGAAAACAACAAATTTCATTGTTGAAATCAATATTTTAAATCCGTTTTTTTTCTCTAAAAACTGCAAGCTTTGCAGCATTTTTCACCTTCAGCTCATTTGCCCATGCTCTCAATTCAGATATGATAAATAACAAATCAAATAAAACACAGCGGTCATGACCTCCATGCCCTCAAACAGTCCTGTTGGCGAAATCAGCTCTTTTGGTAAAAGTAATTATTTTCTAATAGCATCTGAGCCAAAGATTTATTTCTAAGCTTTCTGCCTTTTAAATACAAAACATTCATCACCTTCACATGTTTAAACTCTCAGATTAACTGACAGAACGAATAAACCTAAATCTATGTTTCAAAGAAAGATGAAGTAGTTGGTTAGTGGATCAGTTAACAGACTGACTGACTGTCAAAATGCCATTTTGCTGTTTCCAGCTTCTTACCTAGGAACCTGTGACGTGAAATTTACATTTATTAATATATTAATCGTGTAAATAATCAGCACATGAATCAATAATGACATAATTGTTAGTTGCAGTCAGTTACAGATTTTACAAAGAAGTTCCTGACGCTGTGTATCCTTGAGTGAACCTGTTACTGCATCTGCATCCAGATGTTTGGAGAGAAAGAGGGAGGAGGGGACAGGCAGACTGCAGAGGAGGGAGGGGAGGGATGGAGGATGGGGGGGGGCAGTGCTTACTAGCGGATGAGCCATCGCCACGGAGTAGCCTCCTCACCAGCCCGTAAGTACCTCTCACCCTGATCCCGAGCCCTCATCACGCCCCGGCACACCCGGCCATCGCGAGGCTGAGGAGGCAAACGGGTGAAAGGGGAGCAGATCGGGTGTTTTGTTGTGATAAAGAGGAGGAGGAGGAGGAGGAGGTGGAGGAGACACGGAGAGCAGGAGCGAAGGGGAATGGGCCAGGCTTTGTCGGTGCAGGCATGTAGGCAGGCAGATGCATGCCGAGTAATTCAGAGCAAATTCATTTCCGACCGCCAGCTCGAGTCATCTTGTGTGTGCTGGTATTTATACAACGTGGACAGCAGGTGTGTGTGTGTGTGTGTGTGTGGATGCAATGAGCCTATATATGTGATCGCAGCAGCATGTTTTTTTATGTCACTGATGTTGCTCTCCGCCCCTCCATTTACTGATATGTCCTCACATGCTGTGGAGACATGCAACCTTGCACACACACACCTGCATGCACACACAAACACAAACACAAACACATGCATGCAGATGCGTCAGGTGCCAGAAATAGGACAGGAGCATCCCCCTCCAGTCTCTGTTATTGCCAGCTTCTTAGATTGATAATTTTCTGTCTCATCATGCAAATCACAAAACTGTTTTCAGTGTGTCCTTTTGGCCAGAAAGTAAAGCACAACGCAGCTTCAGTGACGGCTGGATGACGACTGCTTGTTGCTGCTTTGGTGTCTGTGTTGCGTCATTCAGCTGTGCTGGATTACACGGACACTTGGACACCTTGAACAGCGTCTGAACTAGTGTGAAACGTGCACACACAAACAGCTACACTTAAGCGATCGGTGGTAATGTTGTGATAGAATATGACCATTAAACCAGGACGATATTGCGATGTGTTTGTTTGAGGCGCAGTCGTTCTGCACGACCTGCTGCCACCTCGAGATGCACAAACATAATATTACTGTCCTGTGAGACTCCTGTTTCTCCAAGTTTGGTGATTTCTACACTAAACTACACTAAACTACTTTACTCCTTTATAGGAGGCTCAGAAAATCTCTTAAAAACCTCTTCTATTAAAAACAGTTTTTCTTGCTTTGTGGACAGTCGACACTACGGAGATGCACAATTGTCACTGGACAGCAAAGTAGATACAAAATAAGAACTACCAGGTTTTCCTCCATTTTGGTTGTTGACAGTTGAGTTGAGCAGCCCTGTCCCTTTCTTTGCTCTTCTGATTGAACTTCAGAGAAACGTTTTTCCAACTCGAGGGGCTTAGAGTTGAGATAAACTAATAAATCAGCCCATATTAGCTTATTGTAGATATCGGTGCATTCAATTCAAGTCACGAGAAATTGCAGTGCAGAAATTGCAAAGATATGTTTGAGATATTGCAGAAGCAGTGTCCTGCTTGGCTCATGTCTTTAAAGTAACTAATTTAAGGGATCCGTACCAAAAATGTATTTTCATATTTATAGTTTATGTAAAAGAAAAAAAATCTATCAGCCAATAAAAGCCTCAAAAATCCAGTATTGGGTGAGTTGTGAAAGCCTTCAAACTCATTGCAATTAATTAGAAAAAGGCGCCGTCCACTGCTAAAAATGTGATTGCCACCTTAATACTAATTTGTATTTATAGAACACACAAAACCGCTCTGGTATCAGAGTGACATAAGCTAAACATATTTGCCCAAGGGCAATGACAGACCTCCAGACAACACAGGCAGATTGAACTCTGGATGTGTGTACAGTGCAGAATGAACACACACACACACTGATACTCAGAGGTGTACTTTGGTGGAACCCTCTCACCGGCTGCAGTCACATGACGGCGCAGTGTCACCCTCTCTGCATTGTGTTTGTTTGTGCAGGAGAATGAACCGATGTAGGTCACCGACCTGCGAGCTGAACTGGAATGCGGTGTCTCTCCCAGACACCACCCAGCTCTCAGTCAGATGTAGGTCAGCTCTGCTATAATGGCTCCCGTTGTGTCATACGTGAGAACGGTAGCAGCACTTCCCAGACACTGTGACGGGCTGCCACAGTGCTAATCTGCGGTGTAGAGCCGAGCGTAGTGCTAACAATGGCGGGGTGATGGGTGTGATTCTCACTGTGGACGGCCGTGCTTAACATTTCTGCACTGTGAAATAAGGTTGTGTTCACGCTGCATCTCAAAGCGTCCCAATTGTGATTATTTTCCTCTCCTATGAGACGTACAGCAGATCTGATGTGTTTGAAGAGTGTAAAGCTGCTTTTCAATTTCACTCTGTACTATCATTTTGGTGCTGATGCAGTCTTGCTGAACAGTGTTAATATGTAGAATAATGAGACAACCATGTAGAGGTAAATAGGTTCATTGCCAAAACGTACAGATACACTCGCTGATTTCAGGTCTCTTGATGTTTTAAACTTTAACTAAACTGTATTCAGATTTTGGGATGTGGAAGACAGTCTGCTTTAACAAAATCTGGAGGTGTGTTTGTCTAACAGGGCTGCTGTTTTTCAAAGGAGTAATCTGAGTGCTTATATGCATTACACCCTTTTAAGATCTTAGAGAATGAATCTGATGTTATTCTAGACTTTTCTTAATGTCAGCAAATCCCATGAAAAGACCAAAACCAACAACGCGCTAGTCCCTCTCTCAAATACTTCGACTTCCCTCACGTGTCTGTGTCTCTTAGCTCCGAGACCATTGGCTCCTTCTGAAGACGTAAATCTTTAAAAATGGCTCATAAGTACATAGTTTCATTTTTTTTAAAAAGGCTCAGTAATTTCCTAAAACAGCTGGTCACTGTAGTTTTTATCAAACGTTACACAAACAGGTGGGAATAGAGCATTTGGGGGAGCAGGACGGTGTATGTGGGAAAATAAACTACAGTGTGTGTGTTCATGGCGATGAAGGAACAACAGAGTGGCTCACTGATGTGTTTTTAATAGTTTTTGGACAATAATGGAGCTCAGTGGCTCAGAAGAAGAAGAAATATCAGGCTTTGATAACACACAATACTTGTTAGGAGATACATTCAGTGTTGGTTTTAGTTCAACAAGAAAAATGTAGAATATCACCTGCTGATTTACAATGCGCGGTAAAAAAGCAGTTAACCTCAATAACATTAAAGAAAAAAATGCACAAATTGCTGGTTGACCCTTGCCTGCAGGAAAGATTGAGCTGTAGAAACATGTTTAATAATTTCATAATAGAGTAGTAACACCTCAGGAGGAATTTTGTATGATATTTGGATCATATGTCCAATGTTGAAGTGGCCAGGTGTGTGCTTCTGCAGTCTAGAAACTACTTATGTAGAAGGAAGATCAGAGGAATTGGTGGAGCAAAACAGTTTACCACGGAAAATGATCTTCTGTAACGTGACGTCTTTCTCTCCGCAGGGTGAGGAAGCTGAAGGAGACGCTGGTGACCGTGCAGCAACTTGATAAGAACATGAGCAACCTGCGGACGTGGCTGTCTCGCATCGAGGCGGAGCTGGCCAAGCCGGTGGTCTACAACGTCTGCCACAGCGAAGAGATTCAGAGGAAGCTGGCTGAGCAGCAGGTGGGCGAAGACGGGATGAGTTTTGTTTTAATGAGATGTCTGAGCAGCAATTTAAAGGGGGACTCCACTGACTCATGAAGATGCGTAATATCTTCTGTTTTTTAAAGTGTGAGGAAAAAAATCCTCTCCAATCTAGTTTTTAAACAGAAAGCCTGCATTACAAGCTGGGGTTTGAGTTTGAAAGACACATGTTAGTAGGCAGTGAGGGTCTGTTATCAGGTTGCATTATGGGAATTGTAGGATCTAGTGTTTTTGGAGGTTTACCCAGACTAGGGACCAAAAAGTCAGGATATGTTTTTCTCTGCTACAGTGAAGCGCAACGCTAAGTTGCTTCAATGTTAAATGAATTCAGAAACTATGAAACAATGTTCCCATTTACTATAATAATTAATTCAGAATTTGCTACGGCTCTGATTCCTGCCTCTGTCTCACTTCTCCTCCATCGCCACAGTGGCTGAGGCTAATTGGTTTTGTTGTATTTAGAGCCATTCACCAAAACGGAAAAAGAGGAGATTCCCATGTTTCTATGTGGAGCGTTATCAGTAAAAGAAAACTTTTAAATGGTAATCTACAGCAGTAAAAAAAAAAAATGGAACCAGCGGCTCCTCCTGAGCTCGGACATCTTCCAGGTTAAAAAAATGAAAAAGGCTTAAAAAGCTGTTTTGCGACAGCACAGGGCAGAATAGAGACTCCACTTTGAGGGTAGACACTGCAGGGCACTTTGAGGGAATTTTAGCGCAGGAAGTACCTTACTTACTCACTTGTGACGCACGCCTGCTTTTAAACCCTTTATGTTACAGCCACCCTGTAGTGGTCCACCACATAATAACAGAGGAGTAGAGTAATGTGTGCTGCAAAGTAAAATCTCAGCAGGCTGCAGGAAGAGGGGTATTTGTGAAGGAAGAAGCTGTCACACTGGGCAGAGAGATGGTAAATGCACCGAGAGCCAGACCTCAGCCGGCGGCCCGAAGAAAGGAAATGGACCTTAGTCTGTTTGTCCATTTGTAGTCTGCTGTACTGTTACTTTACCAAAAGGAGACAGTTTCTGGTATGAGAGGATGTGGTGGGACGGAAAGGTTCAGAGTGAGAAATATTCAGACAGAAGATGAATGAGATTTGATCTTTAAGGTACAGTAGGCTGCCTGCCTGGGCAGGGTGACAGGACAAACACATTAGATGGACAAACATTTTTGATACATTCATTTCACAAAATGTTAACAATGGAGGAGGCTTCATTATCTCCATAATCATTTTCTCTCCTTGCAAAATACTTGCGAAACATTTGCATTGAGGGGAGTGACAGAAGAAAAAAATACATCCGAAATCTGAAAAACAAATTGGACTTGAGCAGTCAGAATTTGAGTACAGGCACATGTCTAAGGGAAAGAGTATATGTCTGAGGAAAGAAATGGTTCATGAAAGAGAGACAGATGACAGAGAGGCAGAAAAAGGGAGAGAGAAAACTTGAGTGAATTGGTAAAAGTGAGGAAGAAATAGAGAAATAGAGCGCCAGGCCGGCTGAAAGAGATGGTTCCTCAGAAAAGGCTGCTGCTCTCACCATTAGTGGATGAGGGACGGCTGAAATGACTCCTGTGTGGATGGGCTCTTTAAGCTTTCAGGTGTCACCATGGCAACCCAGAGAGTGGTAACTTTGAACAAACAAGAGCCGACAAAGTGCTGTCAGGCTTCAGAGGGAGCCACGCATCGACACACACCAAAAAGCCCCCTGCCTCCCCCACACACACAGTTTGTCTGAATCTATAATGGAATACCTTAAATAAGAGCTGTGTCCCAATTCCATAATATTACTAATAGTATACAGTGTGTGCTATATACTAGCCTTATAGTGTCTTAGTAGTATACAACAAATCAACACAGCTTACAGTTTATACCATCGGAGGTCAATCAAACTGCCACTTTGGAATGTCACTGAAAATTAAACTTCATGAAAAGACCATCCTGTAACTGTCTCATCACCATTCACAATTTATTTGTTTATTCAATTTGAATTTTATGTGAGTAGCTCCATATTTCATATGAGCATTGCATTATGGGACAGTAGTGTAAATCAACAGCACATAAAAAAAACTCTCCTTGAGAGTGCGTAATTTTATCACTTTTCTTGTGTGAGGGCCCTCTGAGCATCCCCAGCAAATGTCTGAGAGATGATTAGTTGCTTCGGAAACTCCTGTGGTAACCTGGGAAGGACTCAGCGTCTTGTTTTGTCCTGTTTTAACTCTGGTGCTGCTTTAAGAAATGCTCTTGATGGTACTTGGCTGCTCTTCACATCTCCTTCACATTCACAATCTCTTAAAGCCATTCCACTGTTGTACTGAGCCATCAGCTGTTGCACAAACACTTGTCTAAATTATGGTCAAAGTCTGGAGTGTTCACTCTGGAGTGTTAGTGTGGTTTTTTTGGGCAGCTGAAAAACTCAAAATGACCAGGAAACCTGAAAATGTGAACCTTGATCTTCCTCCAAGCATATTGATGTATTGATGGGTAAAAGCTTCCCAATAAATGAGCTGCACATGAGTCCATGTGGCTTTAACTTCTAAGCCCTGGTTTGTTTCTGTGATCAGGATCTGCAGCGGGACATCGAGCAGCACACGGAGAGCGTGGCGTCGGTGCTTACGCTTTGTGACGTCCTGCTCCACGATGCCGACGCCTGCGGCAGCGACTCCGAGAACGACTCGATCCAGCAGACCACCCGCAGCCTGGACCGACGCTGGAGGAACATCTGTGCCATGTCCATGGAGAGGAGGATGAGGTGAGCAGTCAGACAGAGTCACAGACTGTGTAATTAATTGTGCCAGAAAATAAACAGAAACTTCTCAATAAAATCTTCATTATGTCAACATAGCAAAATAAGACCTGACAGGGTGATTCAATATTCCAACACAGAGTAAACATAATATATATAAATAAATA